>JAKWJD010001766.1:69211536-69411536 GCA_027705065.1 Solanum peruvianum | reverse complement strand
TTTTATCCTGGTGTCGGGACGTGACACTCCGATCCTCATATTCATTCTATCCTGGTACCGGAACGTGGCACCCGATCCTCTAATTCATCAAGCCTTCTTTTACACTAAGGCATCCTCATTCTCATTATATAATTTATCAAGCCTTCTTTCATACTAAGGCATCATCAATCTTATTATATAATATATCAAGCGAATTAGGGTTCTTTCAAGATTTGGGATTCAATAGCTTCATCATGCTTTGTTTTATCAAAAACACAATTTCATAATCATAATCATGCAAGCATACAACTTAAGCACATAGCAGGGTTTACAATACTATCAACACATAACATTCACTATTAAGAGTTCACTACGAATATCGTAACATAAACCATAACCTACCTCCACCGAAGAATTGGAATCCACAAGCAAATTCCCAAGCTTTGATTTTTTTCCCTTCGTTTTCTCCTCTCTCTATTCGATCATTCCTCTCTTTCCCTGTTCTTTCTCTTTGTTTTATTCAAACCCTCCTTCTCTTACCCTAATTAACATATAATTAAGTGTAAAAGAGGACAATAAAACCCACTAATTAACTTAAGGTTACCTCTTTTAACCCCCAAGTAATTAGACTTATTAATATTAACCCTCAATCTTTATAATTAAGGAAAGAATAGTCCAAAACGACCCTTAAAACGTGTAGAGAAATCCTAATTTGCCTGGGATTGGCGCAACCTGTGACGGGCCGTCGTGCCTGCGACGGTCCGTCACGCAGGTCGTCGCAGCCTCCCAAATTCCAGGTGAGCTGTGACTGCCCGTCACACCAGTGACGGTCCGTCCTGCACCTCCGTCCTGACGGTCAGAAACTCGTTTCTTGTACCAAATTCTCAAAAGTTGAAGTGTTTTGCAACGGGAACTCACGACGGTTCGTCGTGGATGTGACGGCACGTCCTGCAGGTCCGTCACAATTTACAGAGAGTCGATTTTCAGTATCCAAATTGAAGAATTCTAAGTGTCATGGAACGAAACCTCCACGACGGGCCGTCGTGACTACGACGGTCCGTCGTGACTTCCGTCCTCCCAGCCAGTTTTTCCCGAATTAAAATCTGTTGCTCAAAACGACTAAACAGGTCGTTACAAAAATATTCGATTTAATAAATAAATAGATCAATAATTAATTTAAATTTGGACGAATTAAAATATCTTCGATTGACCAAATTGATAAAAACCACTTCCCCTATCTACGTGGAACAACAATAACAACTCTACAAAGTTATAATTTGTTGAATAAAATGTGACCGATTAATCAAATTAATAAACCACTTCTCCTATCCACATGCAACAACAATAAACATCACTATAAAGTCATAATCGAATCTTTTTATTGAATAAAATGTTATCGATTAATCAAACCAGTAAAACCACTTCCCTATCCACATACAATAATAATAATAACACTAAAAAAAGTCATAATCAAATCTTTCTGTTGAATAAATTTTTGCCGATTAACCAAATCAGTAAAACCACTTCCCTATCAACATGCAAAAATAATAAATATCACTATAAAGTTGTAATTGAATCTTTTTGTTTGAATAAAATGTTACCGATTAATCAAATCAATAAAACCATATTCTCCTATCCACATGCAACAACAATAAACATCACTATAAAGTCATAATCGGATCTTTTTATTGAATAAAATGTTACCGACTAATCAAACCAGTAAAACCACTTCCCCTATTCACATACAATAACAATAACAACACTAAAAAAAGTCATAATCAAATCTTTCTGTTGAATAAATTTTTACCGATTAACCAAATCAGTAAAACCACTTCCCTATCAACATGCAAAAATAATAAATATCACTATAAAGTCGTAATTGAATCTTTTTATTTGAATAAAATGTTACCGATTAATCAAACCAATAAAATTATATTCCCCTATCCACATGCAACAACAATAACAACACTAACAAGTCATAATCAAATATTTCTCTTTTGGTTGACTTTGTAACATACGTTATAAACAAAATAAAAAATGTTAACTCAAAAACATGAATGAAACTTATGTGTCAACAAATACATAATGTATTTTTTGCCCAAACAAAAATAATACATAATGTATTTACAAGAAACTCAGATGTCAATCAAAATGTATTACAACATTCTGAAACCATGATGTTACACTTACACTAAGAACTAAATTATATTCAAAATGAAATAGAGATGGTCGAAAAATTGTCGCAATACACTATTAGAAACAAAGGTTTTTCCACTTACGAATCATTGGGAAATTCATATGAAAACTCCAAAGGAATGTTTTCTTTTGTTGTAGCACTACTCTCTTCCTTTCTTCTTCTTCGTTGTTTATTCTATTTTTTGAAAAGGGTCAAAATTATTCTTTAAGTATCCGAAATAGCTTAAATATATCCTTAAACTATATTTCAGCTCAAAAAATATCTTTACCGTCAAACTATTGGGTCACACCTACCCTTCTAGTTAAGGATAGTTTTGATCATTTTCTGTAGTCATCTATGTGGAAGTGGGGTTTGTTTGTGCACATGTGGCGTCAGCACACACATGGATTCTTTTGTTAACTAGAATGGTAGGTGTGGTCCAAAAGTTTGATGAGAAGGGTATCTTTGAACTGAAATATAGTTTAAGGATATATTTAAGCTATTTCAGATAGTTTAAGGGTAGTTTTTACCCTTTTCATCTATATTTTTTAAAATATTTACAGATAACAAATGTGAATCGTTTCAAGCAAATCATTTATCAAAAGAAATAAAACATCTAGAGGATTTCATATCTAATAGTTGAGACTATGAACTAGAGGATATTTTGAGTTGTTGAGGATTGAATAATCAATGTATACTTTATGTATAACTAAGTTATATTCAGTTTTTCTTAGTATATCATAATGTACATGCAATGTTTAGTTTCTATTACTTTTGGCTACGTTTTATGCAAATAAAAAAATTATTATATTTGTTATAAGTCGATTACTTCAATATATATATATATATATATATATATATATATATATACATACACATCCATTTTTCAATTCAAACCAATTCAAATATCCTTTAAACAATTTCAAAATTTAGAACGAATACCTAAAAACAAATTGTCTTCCTCTTTTTAATGCAATTGAGAATCCGGGTCTATCAATGGACACTTAAAGCCCATATATGATGCCCATATGTTTGGTTTGAAACATAGATGGGCCTAACTTTGTTTTGAAAAGTGACGGACTTAGTATTTTTTTTTTTATATATACGTGTCAGATTAAAAAATAACGTATTTTTGAGGATTCAATACGAGAGTGTAATGTTTAGAAAATCCTATCAACATAGCTTTTATCGAGATGGGATATTGTATATTACAGACACAGAGCGTGTCAAAGTTCGATAACATGTATTTTAACTAGTCAATCAGGTATTTATCGTCTCTCATCAACATAAGAACTCTGACGTCTATCAAGACTTAGACATATAGAATAATAGTATTAACATATCATATTTCAACCTCTAAATAGAAAAACTTAGTGAAATTCAAATCTAAATTTTGGATATGTTACAAGTTCTTTTTACTCCCTTAGCTTTTTTACTTTTTACCAAGAAATTGTTACTATTGTACAATCCTTTTTAAGTTTTCTTTTTTTACTATATGAAATTATTACAGCTGTATTAATTATAACTAATTTGAACTCGAACTTTGTTTGACTTCCTGTCTAGATGCATGTTCTATATATCTTATCAATACTAAGGAAGAATTGACCCCCCCCCCCACCCCCATATATATATATATATATATATATATATATATCATTTTAGTTGTTACGTATAAAATTAAGTTCACCAAATACGATGATTGGTTACCAACTTAAATCCCGCGAAACTATACATGTATAATTATGAAGTATATACTGTATTTATTTAGGTAAGATAAATGATAAAAAATTTAATATTTGATCGAAAATATAGGAGCGGATTTTTAATCGAGTTTCGAACTTTGTGCCACGTATCCATTACTCCTCGTGGAATTTTATTTAATGAGAAAAAGTCAATTCCAAGAATGTAAATTTTAAAATTTGAATTCATACCGAAAATCAGGTGTTGTAAGTTGTAACTATATGGTATAATTTTATTTTATTTTTAGAAAAATGGTTGTTATTTTTGAATGGTGTAAGTATAAAAATAATGATTGAATATAAGAAAAGCATAGTATATATCACTTTCCAGTTCATTTTTATACGTGTGATACATTAAATTGCCACTGATTGCGCCATGTTGATGTTGTATACTTTCAACATTCAATCAAAGACTTGATAGTTGTGACCTTAATGCAAAGTCAAGTGGGTGCAACGGGATTTTTTTTAAAAAAAAAAACGAAAAATTTCATTGAATATAAAATTTAATTATATATTTTTAACAGATATTGAATTTCCTTGATTTCTTTGTATAGTTACATCTTCATATTTAAAATTGTATTAATTAGTGAAAAATATTGGTTATAGGATAATTAAATTGTTTCGTATGATGTTCTAACATATAAATTAAATTGAATTAAATAACATAATTGAATGAAGTTTGTTTGGTAGACATGTGATATGGGCACCACTTTGCGTTAGAGATGTCAAATAAGCGAGTTGTACTGAATTTTAGCAAATTGAATTTTGATTTACCATATCATCCTATTTTAGATTGCATGTTACTTGTCTCTTAAAAATCGTGAGTAAGCGATCAAGGGCCTAAGGGACACAATTACCAAATGACACAATCCAACAAATATGTTTGAGGGGACATATATTGTATATCATTTTTTTTCCAAAGTTAACGAGTATACGAGTATTTCCAATTGGACATTCATCGTCGGAAAAAAAATACCGTATATATAAATAAAATGGTACATGAAATGATTAAATAACATATTTTGGACGCTCTAACATATCAAGATGTAATAGCTCAGTGATTTCACCTCCTTCGAATGAGGAAGTGCTCTTATGTTCGAACTTCACTAATTCATGCTATCTTAATATTGTACGTGAAATCATGCTATTCTGAATATTGTACGTGAAATTTCTGTCTCCGTTACTTCATGTGGGTCCGCCTCGGCCCCTATGTCCTACTTGCAAAGTGTTCAATGTTTCAATCCTAGCTTGAAGCGCGTAAACACAATAATAAATAGTATACTTTTAAAACTTATTTTTTTGGAATTATTTGTAGTGTTGTTGAAGTTATTTTCTGGATCATCGATGTAATTGTAGCAAAGTCTAAGTATCTAGATGGCACAATAATAATAATTTAATATATGATGGTCTATACAATTTATGGCACATGTAAGTTGTAATTTGTAATTTGGGGACAATGCACTACATAGGCTTGAGATCCATGTTAGATGCTTCCTTACTTAGGACGTTATTATTAAATCGGATGATCGAAGAAATGATCTTTTATAATCAGTTACGCTATATTTAAACAGAAAGAAAGTAATTTATAAATATATTACGTATTCTATTTGATGAAATAAAGAAATTTAAACTCCGTCTTTCTCTTGAATGAGTGCTTTAAATCATGAGCGAAGCTAGCTAGGGTGTAATTTAATATTGATTCGATCGAATAAAATAAAAATTGGTTAAAATTTTGTATTTGTCTTATAAGTTAAATAAATATATTTATTAGAAAAAGTAAAGAAGAAAAGGGATGAGTATTATTCCCTACCACTAAAAGAAAAATAATTATTAAAGAAATTAAAGAGAAAAAAAACAAAGTACTGCCTTTAATTTAAATTCAAAATTATTAACTAATTTTCCACTAAGTATGCTATAATTAGTGACAAATGATGTGGATTATGATCTTCACATCCTTTAGATGATTTTGTTGGTTAGTGTATATCATAAAGCAAATGAATTTTTATGTTCATTTTTATATAAATAACTATTAGAAGCTGGGAGGTAGAAGCTTAGATATAGATTCGATTAAATTTATAGTCATTTTATAAAAATGATAATTCTGTATCTAAGGAGTTATGAATTTAAAATCTCTGATTAAAAATAAAGAATATTTACTAATTACACAGTACTAATACTTTTGTGGGTCCAATTTTCTTGTTATTTTACTAGATTTGTTTAAGCAAAATATTTTTGTGCAGTAAGATATGCATTAACAAGTTAAAAAGTTTTTTTAGACTATGATTTTTTAAAATGTATTTATAATATAATGTGCATAGAGATCTACATTTTGACTGAATAAATTTAGAAAGATAAATCCAATTTCATGTGATGTTTAGATATATAAATCCATCACGTGAATGGAATTTACTATCAAATTCCTCATTTAGGTTCTGACATTTTTACTCGATTAATATATCACTCTATTTTAATTTATGTGAAATATTTATTTAAACATGAAATTTAATAATTACGAAATATTTCAAAATTATTCTTATTTAGATTAAATAAAAAGAGAAATGTATGATTTTTGAAATAAAATATTGGTAGCGTCGTCACATATTTGTTGAATAAAAATATTGTTCTTGTTTAAACTGACATAAAAAAATGTGTCTCATAAATTGAAACAGTACCACTACTGTTATCTGACTCATATATTAAGAAATGAGTTTAAGTTGACATTGTAAAAAATAATAATTAGGTTACTTAAATGATAATTAATTATGTATAACTTAATTTAATAGTAACACACATAACAATGGGAATGCAGATCAGATCACAGTTGGAAGACTTTTCAAAAATTAAAAAATTTTAAAATCCAATTTGGTCATACAAGTTGGCTTGGATTTTGATATATAATTGTTGACTCAAATTCTAAGGTTTTGAACTTTATGATTATTAATTTATCACCAATCAAGGAAAAAAGAAAATTAAAAAACATAAAATTACCTTGGAATTTTGTTTACATTCCTTAGTATAAATGAGTCTAGCTAATAAAATTTTCTTATAATAAGTAGCTAAATAATATTAGCATAATATTTTTGTCGTTTAGCTATGAAATTTTTTCCATTGCTGATTCCTTATTTTATAGTATATAGTATGACATGATATGTTTCATTTTACGTGATATATTTTTTTCAATTTGTTCTAACAATTTAACTCTAACCATCACATAAATCGATATATAAAGATCATTAATTTGTAATATTAGTATTATAATGATATTTATCGTAAAATTTCTGACTCTATCACTGCGTTTATCGGAGCTAGTGCTCCAAAGATTAAAACCAAGCAGAAGAAAACAGCAAGCATGTGATTAGGGCCAC
Source organism: Solanum peruvianum (assembly GCA_027705065.1). Taxonomy (NCBI): domain Eukaryota; kingdom Viridiplantae; phylum Streptophyta; class Magnoliopsida; order Solanales; family Solanaceae; genus Solanum; species Solanum peruvianum. The sequence continues at coordinate 69,404,277 of JAKWJD010001766.1, read as the reverse complement.
ATGATTGAGTGAACAATTTTGCTACTCTTTTTAGTGATGATCAAAGTCAAAGATTTAGACGTTTTATTAATAATTATGTTAATATTATTTAAACTTTTGAGTTTATAATAACGATATTTTATGATAATAACCGGATTCTAAATTTGATGTTCATACATATTTAATGAATTAATAAACTCAAATATATTCGTTACTTAAATTTTTTTGAATTCGATCGAATCAATATTCAGGCTTCTTGCTCCGCCCCGTAAACACCACATTTGAATAATCTTTTTTTTTCCTTTCAAGATCCACTATGTACTCCTCACCGACAATTCAATCCTTTTTCTTTATTCTTTTTGCCCCTTATATAATTTTCCATTTTAAAATTTAATCCCTCTCTCAAAAATATTTCCCTCCTTTAATTTCTTTTTTTAATATCTATAAAAATAAAATAATTTATGATCCACTTGCTCACTAGTTACCCACTTAACTTTTAACTATTTGTACACCACTTATAAATACACACATATGTCTTCATCTTCATGTCCACTTTTAATTCCCTCCTAATCTTTAACAACTTCTAATATTATTTCGTAGTTCAAACTTCAGAAATTTTTCTCGTTAACGAAGAAAAAAAATGCCGCTAAAACGAGAGTTAGCGGTGTTTTTAGTGGCACTACTAGTTGTGAACACAATAGCAGAGAGTCCTTATCGATTCTTCGAATGGAATGTTACTTATGGAACGATTTGGCCTCTAGGCTTACCTCAAAAGGTCGGTTTTTTTAATAGAAAAATATGTTATTTCAAGTAAATATATGAAAAAATTAAGTTATTTTGAGATTTTTTTTTTGTTGTGTATAGGGAATTTTGATTAATGGGCAATTTCCTGGTCCTGATATTATTTCTGTCACAAATGACAATGTTATTATCAATGTCTTCAACAATTTGGATGAGGAGTTTCTTATTTCATGGTAATTATATCCTCTTTTATTTGTTCATTGTTTGTTCGTTACATCATTAATATCATGATATATGCTTCGCGAAAACATGAACATGATTTTTTGTTGTTCGTGTTTTGGTTTGGCTTCGAGAGGCTGAGACATTGATATTTCACTACCAACATTGTTTGTTCGTGACATCATTAATATCATGATATATGTCTCGCGAAAACATGAACATGATTTTTTGTTGTTCATGTTTTGGTTTGGCTTCGAGAGGCTGAGACATTGATATTTCACTACCAACATTGTTTGTTCGTGACATCATTAATATCATGATATATGTCTCGCGAAAACATGAACATGATTTTTTGTTGTTCATGTTTTGGTTTGGCTTCGAGAGGCTGAGACATTGATATTTCACGACCAACATTGTTTGTTCGTGACATCATTAATATCATGATATATGCCTCGCGAAAACATGAACATGATTTTTTGTTGTTCATGTTTTGGTTTGGCTCCGAGAGGCTAAGACATTGATATTTCACGACCAACATAAATTTGTTGGAAATGATATTGTGTTGAATACTAGTTTTCTCGAACCTTCCTCTTCATATCTCATTTAACGATGTTATTTAATAATGTATGTCTACCAAACTCCCTTGCTAATTATAACGAATGCATTCATTGATATTTCATTCGTTTTTGACTAATTTTAAGTCATTTTCTAACTTATTTTCGAATTATAACTAGCATCGATATCGATGTAATCAAGATTCAAGAATATTGTATTGATCAAATGTAGGAGAAGTTAACAATATTTTGAATTATTTGTAATTTGTGCAAGTCACATGATATAACTTGTACGAGTGTATATATTTTGGAAAAAAAAACTAGACAAAGAGTAGGTAATCATGTGAAGTGCATGTGAACAACACAAAGTAAAAAAGCAAAATATGTCCACATTTTCACTACACAAATTTATAATTTTGAATTTAAATAATAGCACTAACAATGTTTATAATATTATTTTAGAGAATATTCAAGTCTTTCTCCAGACTTTTTCGAAAAAAATAAGTGTTTTTGAATAGTAGCAAAAACTATCTTAATAAAACCTAAAAAAATAGCTTCTCCCAATAAACACTTTAAGAAACCTTGGTTCATGAGTTTAAATCGCGAATCGACTCATTCCTTTTCGCGGAGAATGAATTGAGGCCTGAAGTTAGTTCGTTGAGCATGAGTAGACAATAACGTACCAAAAAAAATGCAAAAATACCATATAGGAGTACTATTATTTAGTCTCTACCTATTCTGTCGTGAAGACATCTATGATTCTGTGATATTAATTAGTCAGACACGAGCTGTTACTTAATACGTTTTTGAAATTACATATAGGAATGGAATACAAAATAGGAGAAACTCATTTGAAGATGGAGTATGGGGAACAACATGTCCAATTCCACCAGGGAAGAATTTCACATACATTTTGCAAGTTAAAGATCAAATAGGTAGCTTTTACTATTTCCCTTCAACTGCATTCCACAAAGCTTCTGGTGGTTTTGGAGGGTTCAGGATCCTCAGTAGGCCTGGAATTCCGGTCCCTTTCGATGAACCTGCTGGCGATTTCACCGTCCTTATTGGTGATTGGTACAAGAGCAATCACACGGTATGATTACTAGACTCGTTCTCTCGTTATATATATATATATATATATAGTAACTGTTGAATCCCCTCGTAAAAGTTTAGTGTTAAAAAGATATTGTAATGGATAGTAATCACAAGTCCTATATATGTCTTGTATCGCGTGTCAAAGGACAAAGTTACCTGATATCTGTGCTGGTGAGAAGTGTCGAGGTGCTGAGATTAGATCTTAGGCCCAACTCACATTCCAAAAGCTAGCTTAAAGGAAGAACGATCGTTCAAGCCTTATAAGGAGTACACCCATCTCATTAACCACCGATGTGGGACGTTTATCATTCTTTAACACGAGGTTTCTAAGCAAGAAGAGATATTTGATATATATGTATATGTACTTCCATTTTGTTGCAGTATTTGAAATCAGTACTTGATAGAAACCACAAGTTGCCTTTTGTTGATGCTCTACATATCAATGGTATCGGTCCTCAAGGTCCTAATCGCGCTACCTTCACAGTTGATCAAGGTAAAAACAATCGCGATTTTTCTTATTTATATGAAGAATAATATCAATTTTTTTGTGATTCTTATAACTCTGTATATGAATACAGGGAAAACTTATAGACTTAGAATATCAAATGTTGGATTGGAACATTCACTCAACTTTCGTATCGAAGGACATAAAATGAAATTGGTGGAGGTAGAAGGAACACATACAATGCAAGAGACGTATTCCTCACTCGACGTTCATGTTGGACAATCCTACTCTGTCCTCATCACAGCTGATCAAACTCCTAAGGACTATTACATTGTTGTTTCAAATCGTTTCTCGTCTATTCTACTTACTACCACTGGTGTACTTCGCTACAGCAATTCTAACCAGGGATTCACTGGCCCGCCCCCTGGTGGTCCAACCATCGAAATTGGTTGGTCCCTTACCCAGGCTCGTTCTATTAGGTGAGGCCTGAGAAGCATCATTTTTTGAAAATTTCGATCATGTTGTGTGTTTTGCTTTCTTAACTTTGTTACTCGTTTTAGGACTAACTTGACCGCGAGTGGACCAAGGCCAAACCCACAAGGATCGTATCATTATGGTATGATCAACACGACTAGAACTATCAGGCTCGCGAATTCTGCTGGACAAGTTAATGGAAAGCAAAGATATGCTGTCAACAGTGTGTCCTTTGTGCCAACGAAAAGTGGTACTCCTCTCAAGCTTGCTGACTACTTCAAGATTGGTGGATTTACCCCCGGAAACATACCTGATGCCCCCACCGGTAAAGGAATTTACCTCGACACATCTGTTTTGCAAACTGACTACAGGACATTCATTGAGATTGTATTCGAGAACAAGGAAGGAATCGTTCAGAGTTGGCATCTTAACGGCTATGCCTTTTGGGTAGTAGGGTAAGTAATACACGACTCGTTTCTAATGTTATGCAGTTGTATGGATTCATTCTGAATTAGCTTCTAATGCAGCATGGACGGAGGAAAATGGAGTCCGGCTAGTAGGGAACAATACAATCTTCGTGATGCAGTCTCAAGAATCACAACTCAGGTAAGATTGAAAAACAGAAACAGAATTTGATATGTTGCTTTGCCCTGGCTATGATGAGAACGAGAAGTTAACGAGAGAAATCATTGCAAAATGCAGGTGTATCCCAAGTCGTGGACAGCGATATACATTGCATTAGACAATGTGGGAATGTGGAACCTAAGATCAGAGTTTTGGGCGCGACAGTATCTAGGACAACAGTTATACATGAGGGTATACACAACATCAACTTCTTGGCGCGATGAATATCCAATTCCAATTAATGCTCTTCTATGTGGCGATGTAGCTGGTCGACATAAAAGACCACTCTAAGACAAGCTGCAACACTCATGAAAATCATAGGCACAAACTGAAAATTAAGAGATTTACATACACAAACCTCACAGATCAAAAGTTTATTAGGATTGAAGTAAAAGCTTATTACTTGTCCTGTTTAGTTTTACCACAAACTAGTTTGAATGACCTTAACTCAAGGTCCTATTCTTTCTTTCTTCGTTTCGTTGTATCGAGTTCCATCTTCATTGTTTTAATTGTCTTAAAAAAACAATAATTGAATTGATGTTTTCATATCAATGATCTTAACTATGATGTGAAATTCATGATATTTTACGTTTACCTCCTTTATTTTTACGACTAGAAGGTATGCTATAACACATAGTTGGAAATAAAACATTCTAGGAGAGATACAAAGAGGGGTTCACAAATTGATTTCTACTCCCTAAACTAGGAGATACAAAAAGGGTGGAGCATAATAGTCTATAGTTTCGTTTTTGCTGAGCCTGATTTTCTATGGCATGAACGATTTTGATTGAATGAAAGACAAATACATAAATTGTGTGCAGTAAAAATGTTTGTATATCACTAAATAGCCATATACTTGACTCATCTCGCGAATTTCCTTTTGATCCGGTAAGTGATTAGGTGGGGACAAAATTTGAACCTGAAACTTTTAGGTCATGGGGGCCAATGAGTTGACCAACTCCTCTACCCCGTAGTTCTACTAAATTCCAACTTAGAGTTTTTTTTTGGTTTCTCACTCGGTGTTCGAAGTCCACATTGGAGCTCTAACTAAATCCGGATCGCGTTTTGCAAGCTTATTCAGGGATGACACATCCAACAAGATTTTTCTAAATACTCAGAGCTCGAACTCGAAACCGTTAAGGGTGAAGCACTTTAAAACTACTATCATGACAATAGTGAGTGAATTTGATTCATTCTACTTCATCTCCATTCATATATGAATAATGTTGCTATTAGCTTGATCTACACTTGCAATGGTTGAACAAACATTAAAATTTGACCTTAACCGGCTAGTAAACATTTCAACTTTAAAAGCGCACGCCTAAATATCTCAATCGACAACTAAACATTTCAACTCACCAGTTGTATCTCATGGACACTCGACACTAACATAAATTTGTTAATAAAATTTATTTATATACTTGAATTATGACACATTTTAACTAAGACACTTATGTTATGTGTTCACAATGACATAACTAATCACGAAATAAATTATTTGTGATTTTTTTCTAACCAAATATAAAATGAATTTATCATAATATTAATTATCTCTCCAATTAAATAAATTTTATAAATTTATATGAAATTAAACTGGTGATATTAATGATCTGATTCAATTGAAAAGTCAAATCTTGATATTACTTGTGCTAGAAATCTGACTGTATGCATTATCTATCAACCTCGATCCTAGTTCCAAACCCATAACCAATTTTTTGTTGTGCTAAAAAAAAAACAACTTGTTGAAAATTGGGGATTTTTTTTTTCTCATAAGATTTAATGGCAGGCTCTGGAAATTCTGGAATTAATCCTGAATTAGTCATTTCCCACAAATTCCCTGAGGTTTTTGATCCTTTTTCCTTGTTGGGTTCTCAATTTTTTTGTTTAATTTCGCTTAATCTCGTTACTAATCTTGGTTTATTTGGTATTTGCAGAGCTTACATACTTACACTGAAAGGTACTTGCTAATTTCTTCAGTTTATTCATCATTAATTCTGAATTAATTGGGATAAACTGTATGATGCCTTTATCGAGTTTAAATTCTGGATCTGTCTCTACGTAATTTGCATTTTTCGTGTTTTATTTTATCAATTCGAGTAAATGGGTGTGCTTGAATGCAGATTGTGTTGTTAAAATTTGGATTTTTATTTGGTTTGGTGATGTTTAGGGATGCTGCTATTTATGCTCTTGGTGTAGGAGCATGTACAAAGGATGCTGTTGATGATAAAGAACTTAAATATGTTTATCATCAAGATGGGCAAAAATTTATTCAGGTAGTTTTTGTGTAGTTGAATATGGTTTACGTCGAACTATAGACCAACCTGTTAGATTTAGTGATGGCGAAGGTGAACTTTTTTTTATCTTCGGAAAGGTTTAGATATCTTACATGCTTGTTGCTAGCGATTTACTATGTCTAGAAAACGTCAAAAGGTCATACTTTGAACGACCCTTGATGTATACTTGCACATAAAAGAAGGGAGTGTATGTACTTTATTGGCGTAATTGTTAGTTACTAAGTTATACTAACAAGGATTACGAAGGTGTAAGAGATGAAATGTAATTCGTTACTGTAATTGATTTGCATTTTTTTGCTTTTGGCCTTTTTGTCGTTGTAGGTTTTGCCAACTTTTTCGACTTTGTTCACTGTTGGAATTCCTTCTCAAATGCAGCGGCTTCCAGGCTTGCAGTGAGTAGAACATATCCTGTTTCAGTTTTGGTTGGGGAAAGGGGGGTCGGTTCCTTTTCTATGGGTATCCAATTTTCCATAAAGATGCAATATTGTTGCTTATGTTTCTCCGTTTGTTCAACGAAATGATAAAGAAAGAAAATTCGTGTGTTCTTCTGATTAGAATAGAGATGTAATTGCTCTACACTGCTAAATATTAGCTAAAGAACATTGTTTCTGTTTTCGTTTTGCTAGATTTGATCCACGTCTTCTACTGCACGGCCAACAATACATTGAACTCTATAAGCCACTTCCTTCCCATGGCTGCGTAAGTGTCTGGTGCTAAATTCCTTAAATTATCCAAACACCATGATTTCTCTCTTAAATTTATACGCAGAAGGTAATCCACAGTGAATGAAGATCGACAGTAATATGGGAATGCTTTTTCCTCGATAACTATTTGTATTTTCTTGAGAAAAGATTTTTCACTGTGCAATTAGTTATAACTTTCTTTTATAGATGTTCTATCCATATAATAGCACCATTCTATCTACAAACGTCAACTTTTATTCCCAAAGCTTATATATTTAGATGTATTAAGCTTATACTTATCTTATATCCTTGGTTTTCATCCAACTTTTGGATGGCGACTTTCGGTTAACTTCTTGTATATGTATATCCGCACCAAAGCTTATGTGTTTTCACTGTTATTTCAACAAATCCTAGTACCTGGACACAACGTAACATAGTTGAGGGAATTGGAGCCTTTCTTGGCAGCACTTGAAATACGACTCTGTTTAAATTATCATTATAGTTTTGTGTTGAAGGAATACATCTTCGTCTTTATTATTAACCTTAATTATTTTTATCATTTCCCCCCTTTCTTTTATTAGTCCGGATGAGTTATTTCCTTGTTCTTCTTGTTGTGGCAGATACTAAATAAAAGGAGTATTGTCGGATTGCATGATAAAGGTATGATTATAATTAGTAAACGTAAATACCTATGCAGGAACTTAAATAAGTTCATGTAATATTAAGAGGCATTTGAGTTTGAGGCAAATGGTCTATAAAGTGTGTATAATTTTGAAACTTTACCTTTTTTTTCTAGCTAAATCATTTCGGAAATAGATTGACAGAAAACAAAATGTTTTTGTGAGATATAGCAATGAAAAGACAAGATATGCAAATTTCAAATTATTGATTTGCAACAGGTAAAGCAGCTGTTCTTGAAGTAGAAATTGTGAGTTACGAGAAAGAATCTGGTGAACGGCTATGCATGAACCGGTGAGTTTTAGTTTAACTGATATGCCTAGAGCTATTACGTTGAAGTTAATATTAAACACCACAATACTACTTGCAGCTTGTCTATTTACTTGAGGGGTGCCGGTGGGTTCTCAAAGTCATCTCAGCCTTACTCGTACTCCACCAACCGTAATAATCAGTCTGCCTTTCCTAAAATTCCCAAAAGCCAACCCTTTGCTGTATATGAAGAATGTACGCATGCATCACAGGTAGGTCACATGAATCGCCTATTGTTTTCTATGGTTAATTGCTATGTAAAATGTAAACGTCAGTATCTGTACCTTGAATGGTATGCTTTTATTTACTCGAGACGTTTAGGACTATACCTGTCAAAGGCATGTTAATTCTGATAATTTCATCGTCTTTGAGGGCTTGAAAATTCTTTAGTTGTACTTGTTTTCATTGGAAACTTTTGATTTGTCTAATGCGGTGATGCAGGCTTTGCTGTATCGGCTATCTGGTGATTACAATCCATTGCATTCAGATCCAAAGTTCGCAGAAGGTGCAGGGTAATTTACTATGAGCAACTCTATTTAACTCTTTGCTAATAACTTTTACGTTCTTTCATCCTTGAGATACGTAGTAGCAATGTTTTCTAGTTATTGGTGCTTATTAGACATGAACCACCCGTTGTTTGCACTAAATATTACGAAAATTCATTTGTCGAACTAGAGATGCTGCTTCCTTAAGTGTGAAGCATATCATGTGGGAACTTGCAAGTTTTTGGTAATATCAACAACCATATTACTGTCCATCTCCTAATTTTTCGAGAATTCATTTGCGTAGGTTTTCTCGTCCAATACTGCATGGGTTGTGCACACTTGGATTTGCAGTTAGGACTATCATTAAGTGTATTTGTGGAGGTGATCAGAACACGATAAAGAGCGTATCTGGCAGATTTCTACTACATGTCTATCCAGGAGAAACTTTAATCACAGAAATGTGGTTGGAAGGGTTGAGGTATGTGAAATTAGTTCGTCGTTTATGTATGATTCGTTCTATCTATCGGTGTTCAACAGACTAAAAAGGCCAATTGGAATGTGCAGAGTTATCTATCAAGTGAAGGTTAAGGAACGTAACCGTGCAGTTCTTTTTGGATTCGTGGATCTTGATCGTTTAAGTTCATCTCTGTGAGTGTTTGTGGCGCGCTCATAAACGAAATAATGCTTTGTATAATACTCTTTTAATTCATACATTTAAGGTATTTATAGACTCTGGATCATATTAAGTTTCATTTCTGAGTTCTCATGGTACATTACTATGGAGAGAGAACTTCATTATGCAGTAATCTAAACTACCATTGTTTAAATTTTACTATACCTATATGACAGTGTAATATCTTTAGCCTTCAATATCATGTGCAGAATGTGATGGTTGAGGATTAGAGTCGAAGGTTAGTAGTAGCAACGGCGGACCCACTTTTATTCCGTCGGGTGCTCAAACACCTATTAACTTTGTCTCGGAGTATATATTTATGTAAAAATTGAAATGTATTTGTATAAAATTAACATAGAGAGCACCTATTGAACAAATGATCTGACTGGTCCATTGCCTCTTGGGTGGGTGTTTAAGACTATTTCATTGTTCACGTGTCTTTTTTTATATTCTTCCTTCCGTCACATACACATTAAAATTCTAGATCTGTCACTAGTAGGTATCCTAGTGTAGTCGCTCGTTAGGTGGGAGAGGCAAGAGACTAACTTCATATCTTCTTCTCCTGATTAGTAGTAGACTAGTAGTATTTAATAATCACATAGTATCTATCGGAAATAACCTATTTAAACCCACAAGATAGTAGTAAGTTGTCAGGTTACTCGGGATAGGTTGTTGATGATGTTCGTAGAAGCTCCTTTGGGGGCATATGTAGCTCTAGATTATCAGATTCATATGAACTTAATACTTTCGATGCAAAGTATAAATTTGTGTATTATTTTTTTCTTAATTGTATATATGAACTTTTAACTTTAATAATGAAAGAGTTGTTATTTGGTAATTAATAATAAGTAATTATTTATAAAGTGATTTAGTATAATACAATGATATATGGTGAATTGGTAATGAATGATGAAAGAATTGTTAAGTGGGATTAATAATAAAGGGATTATTGTAATACAATAATAATTACTTTAAGAGCATTTTTGTTTCTGATAATTAATCTCAGTGTTAAATACATGTATTCTTATTCCATATTATCCCACATAAGATGATACATCAAATAATGTGATTATTATTTTATTATAAGCAGGTCAAAGCTATACGGTAAAATTCAATAACTTTAGTTTAAACTATATAATTATATTAAAAGTTCAACTAATATAGATATACAAATAACTTAGGGAAACTTACATAAATATACTATTATAAAAAAATATTTACCATTTATAGCGATAGTATATTTTTTTCACTTGATCAGTTTTAATTCATTTATAATACAAGTTTAATACATATTATAAAGAACAATTTATTATTTACATATAATACAAGTTTTAATAATGAATAATTACATTTATCACACATTTTAATACATTTATAATACAATGTGTCAAATTTTTACCAAACAAACATAATATATTTTAAAAAATAATTATAATTTATATATATTACATACATAATTCACTTTTAATTCATATTGCATGTTTAACATAATATTGTTATAAATGGTAATAAATTAAAAGTATCGCTAAAATCAGTAATTATTTATTAAAATGTATCAATTTATGTAATTTTTCCAATAAGAAGTTATTTAAAACACTAAAAACAAAAAAGATTACGGCCCAAAATCCACACACAAAATGGTTTGTGTTATGATGGGCTTAAACGGCCAGCAAACACTCGAACACGAGGACAAGAGGTCACCCAACAAATAAAAAAACTCAAAAGGGGAAGGGGGAAGCCAAGAACCATACTTTCGAAAACCTATTCTAACTCAACCTCGTCTGAATCTTATTTGAATTACGAAAATATCTGACTAAGCCATACACATACTTCGCCTCTATTAAAAAGATGTAAGTTCTAATCAAACGATATACAAGATACGTTAAATACAATCTCCTTATTCAAGCAATCAAACATAATTACTAACACGGCTAATAAATTCTCCAATTTTATCAACCAAACTAGCTCTATATACTGAGAAATAGTTACTACCAAACCAAAAATCAACATACTCAAAGGGAGATATATACTAACCAGTCCTCGAAAATTCAAAAATCTTCTTTATTTTTTTTTTAAAGATTTCATATCAAATTAAACTAATTAAACCAATTAAAACAAAATATGAAATAATTAGGGTAGGTAGGGACTTAATTATACTCAATCACATAGTATGACTAATACAACTACTATATAAAGCATTTAATTTGGTCTGCTTTAATTTGAAAGTAGACTAAAACCATAGCCAATATACTTTAATGGAAATGTCAGATATCAATCATGAGCCTACTCTTTATTTATTTTATTTTATTATTTATTGCACACTTTACAATAATCTTCATAGTATAATGTAAAATGTGAAATTACTCACCTGCACCATGTGTGCTCAAAAGTCTTTTTGCACCTTCCAAAATGGTGCTTTAACCTCATTGTGGTCGGTCGGTATTTGATTGAGCATAAAATTATTATTTTTAAAATTATAAAATAAAATAAATTTAAAATATTTATATCGCTATACATTATATATTTCTATTCACATAGATCATAGTAAAGTTTTTTAGACTGTTAAATAATAATATTAAATTCGTATCTTCAAAAACATACTATTTTAAAGAATTTGATATAGAAAAAACATATTCGCATCGAGTCAGAGTGAAATTATAGCAAAGAGGAGAAGGTCATGTAATGTCTCATTTGACTTGGGTCATGTCAAATATTTTGTATATATACCTCAAGTTTTAGCTTATAGTAATATATATACATATATATAGTAGTTTAAAAACTAGTTATAACATTTCATGAGAAAAAGAATTAGTAATTTGACAAAATAAAACATATACTAGAGTATCTATTATTATTACAAACATGTTAAAATACACCAATATTATAAAACTTGATAAATCATTTTGTATGAAATGCCAAAAGGAAAATAAACACAAATACAAACTTAACAAAATTGAAAAGAAGAAGAAGAAAAATGTTTTTCTTTTATTCGAAATAACTATCAGTTGAGTGATCTTTTGATTGTTATCAATCCGAACTTTGCCTCATAAGAAGAAAAAACATCAGATTTGCACATGTATTATATATATATATATAAACATAAAAATATAGAGGTAACATATACCAAAAATTAGGGTTTCTCATATCTTTTAACGACATTATCGATGATACTATTACTAGGTCAATTGTTTTCGAACAATTTGATAAACTAATCATCTCGTGTATATATGTTGATAAAAGGTTTAAGAATTGCACCTTAAGGTAGTGTGATGTATATACGCAAGTATCAATAACTCGAATCTATGGCCTATAAATCACATAAGAACAATTATGTGGTCATTGCTCCAAACAAACACACATTAGTGAACTTCTTTTCTACCTTCAAGGGGAAAATATGTGTAAATTGTATTTATATGAATAAAAAATTATTGAATTAAAGAAAGAAAATATGAATCTAATAGTACTATAACAACATATTTTGTGAAACTACACCAATAGAATTAAATATAAAATGTAAACAGACGTTACCTGTACCCTGTAAAAATCGTTTAATTCAAGAAGAAGAAAAACAAAGAGAAATTTGATTAAAATGAACAAAGAAAACTGAATTAAACAAAGAGAAAGTCGTGAATCTAATAAACTTCGTATTCAGATTCACAACCTTGACTCTGATACTACTTATTATAACAACCAGACACTTACCATCACAGCAAAAGTTTTAAAACGATCAAATCACTCTCTATCTTACTTGACGTGTATCACGAGGGTTTTACAAAGAGAAACCAACACAGCTCTATTGGCAGTATGCCCACCTCCACACTAAATCTTGCTTCCCCCCTTCTTCTTTTTTTCTCGAAAAAAGAACGAGGGAGGTGGACAGAATGCCAATGAACTCTGTAAGAAACCCTTTGTCAAACCTCCATGAAACTAATTAATCTTCATATTTTTTTTCCTTCTTCTTCTTTTCGAAAAAGAAATAAGAGGCCTTAAATATATATACACACGAAAAAAAGAAGTGTAGGGTAGATATGAGAGTAATTGAAAGTAGGGCAGTTGAGCACTATTTAAGATGCTGAGAGAGACTTTCTCACTATGTGTGTGTGTGTTTTCACATAGCTGTAAAATAATAAATATTTCTTCATTTAGACAACATATTTATATATGTAAAAAAGAAGATTATTTTTTAGGAAGGAAAAGAAAATTAATTATGAATTGTGACATCTTTTATCATGAATAAGATCACTTTCATGTCTTTAATTCCCTCAAAACCCTCGTTTTTGATGAAGGAAAAAGAAAATTAATTATCTTTTCTCCTTCATGAGTATCTCGTGGAATAGATATCGAAATTTTATAAGATTTAAAAAAGGACTTTGTAAGACGAGTCTTATCTATCTTCAAATTCTAAGGCGAGTTCAGGTTTTTTTAGAGATACTTTATCTAAACTCTAATTCGTGTTTATAAAAAGAGACATACGTACACTACAACAAAAATAACTTTTGGCGACAACAAATATTGATATTATTAAAGAGTGCTAAAGTCTTTACCGGCATTAGTTAAGTGTAATTTGAATCAATATTGCTAAAGGCTTTAGGGACATATACAAAGAGTGTTAATTGCCGCTAAAAATATATATTTAACGATAATTACTAATCAATTGTTGTTGATGATCATTTTTTATATAGTAACAAAGAGTCCACTTGAATATTTCATAAAATTTTGGATATTTACAGATAAATCAAGATATGAAATATTGTCATTCTCAAAGCAAAGTTTTATCTAATGATCTTAGGAATAGATATTATATACCACAAGGAGGTTCATATAATCTCACATTCGAGAAATAGCTACTAACGACTCTCAAATCAAGGAGAACATTTAGGAAAGAAACATATGGTTCTCGAATCACAGAGAATATTTAAAGAAACATCAATGATAAAAAGAATTATACGCTTCTACTCACAAATATTCATAAATAATAAGATTTTCGCTTCATCATTTTTTATTTGTAATTATTATTAATTTTCTATCACTTTAAAATTTATTACAAACAACTCGTATCAATAACACCACTTTAATGTATTTTTCTTGTCTTTAATTCCTCAAAACCCTAGTTAGCTGCCTCAAGTCTCTTTGAAGCTGAGGAGAAAAGAGGGGGAGGGGCTGCTAAAAAAGTGTGTTTAGAATGAAAAAAGTTAAATAAATTAAAAACTTAAGTTGATTTTAAATAGCAAGAATTATATTTTTGTTGATTTTAAAATACTATTTTTTTCCCACACAATTCGATACCTATATTAGAGTCAAACTAATTCAAATTTGATATTTATAAGACACATTAAAAGGTGAGCAAATCAAAACTTCTAGTTAAGATGAAAAGAACCTTGCATAAAGTGGAAACTCCTAGTCATATCTCATGTAAATATCATGATACAAACATTTGATTTTATTCATGGAGATTTCGTAACTGTTTTTGCTTATCTCATATATAAAGATGTACGATAAGTAATTCGATGAAATATTCCTAATCCCAACTCATGAAATATTCTTATTTATCTCATCCTGACTGCACCAAGACAAGTAATTCTATGAAATTATAATAACTTCAACTTATCCAATATCCTTATCTATCTCATCTCGATCGCATCAAAATAATATATTATATATAAAAAAGGACAATAATAGGTTATGGGAATTGGAAGAAAGTTCATAAATCAAATAAATAAAGTTTTGACCTCTTTAAAAAGAAAAAAGAAATAGTTAAAAAGGTAGTTGGAGATAGACAACATAGCAATTATACTATGTGTATGTGTGTGTTAAAAAGTAAAAGCAATGGTCAAATGAATTGAATAATGTTATTCACTTATTTCATCAGTGTTATCTCATGTCAAAAACTCATTTTCCAAGACTAATTTATTTATTTATTTTGATTTCAGAGTAAATACTTCTTCCCTATATACCCTTTTGTCCATTGATATGTCTCACTCATCATACCCACCTCTCAACTATAAATTAATTACTCTTTTCGTTTTAATTTATGTAATGTTTCAGTTTTATGAGTTTTTATCGATGGTCAAGTAAAAAAGAAGTCAAAGAACAATTTGACTTGTTCGTATAATTAATTAGATTTCATCCATTAATATAATTTGATTTTATCTAACGAGATTTTATCAATGGTCGAAATGAAAACGAAAATCGAAGAACTAATCAATTCATTAATATAATTTGATTTATATGATGTTTTTCTATTGTAATAGTGTGTCGGATGAGATTTTATTAATGGTTGAAATCAAAACAAAGTCAAAAAACCACTCGATTCAATTAATATAATTTGATTCGATTAATTTATATGATAATGATTTTCTATAGTAATAATGAATCGATCTCGTGAGATTTGATCAATATCGAAATCAAAATAAAGTCAAAAAACTATTCGATTCATATTAAATTACAATATATATATATATATATATATATATATATATATATATATATATATATATATATATATATATTTATAAATGATTTGTGTCTAAATTAACTAATTGTTCAAAACTCGTTTTATCAAAGTTTAAAGAACTATACTGTGTCCATGTCACACATTAACCATGTATCGTTATCACATATTATGCCGTATAAATTTAAATTAATCGAATCAAACCTGTTTCAAAAATATCACTAAGGGCAATTTTTAGAGCATTCACAATGATCTTATGTTGTCCAAACGTCATGCTTACCATAATTGAAACATAAAATAAAAATACTCGAAGTGCCAAAAATATAGTAAATTAATTGAACTTTTGGAGAAAGTAATATTTTATTAGTCATTAGTGTAGGTAATTTGAAGACATAAACTCCACAACTTTTAATTAAAATATGAATTTGCTTAGTATATAGTTTAATAGATGTTGTTCACTCTTCCACTCCATGTGATTATGCAAAGGCCTCAACAATATAATTAACATGCATCCTCTTTTTGTATGTCCATTAAAAACAGATTCAGAACCTAAAGTTTATATATTGTTATAATAATCGATCTTCCATTAATATGATATAGTACTTGTAATAGCATAAACTAAGATGCGTAGTGAAATATGTTACGTACTTAATTCGCACAAAAACATAAATTATACTGTAAATCCGTCTTTGATAATATATTTAATGGAATAATTATTTTTAATATAATGTCGAAATAAAAGGGTAAAGTGAACATTTAAATTTATGCAACCATGATTAAAGTAGATAATTAGAGGGTATAGTTAAACATCAAATCTAATTAAGGGTCAAGAAAATTAATTATACCTGACTTTCTAAATATTTGATTCCTCAAATTTTAGTAGACGTTTCATAATGAATTTTTAAATATTTTTTATTTTATTTTGAAATTTATAATTTAAAATTGAAGATAAAGATCATATTTATTTATATCTTTCTTGCAAAATTAGTCAAAGTTCAACCCTATAATTTGACTTTTGACCCCTATATTATGACTAGAAAGTAAAACATGGTTATAAAATTTATGTACTTTTTATTATTTCCTTTTTTATAATCTTAATTTTTTTTAAAAAAAAAAACATTTCTTATTAAGTATGCCAACAATAGGGTAAACCATTATAGGGCAAAACTAGACTATAAAACAAATACAAATGAAGGGTGATATATAACAAGGCAGAGCGAGAGTGTCAGCTATGAATATTGTTAAATGAAATATCTTTAGTTTAAATCATGTCAATTATAAATATATACATATTGATTATTAATTATGTATCGAATAACTTAAAAGAATTAGAATTCAAAATATTTAACGTTCATATGTCGATTCGTATAGAAGAAAAGGAAATTAATGAAAGTTTTGAGGTATTTTTTGTCATATTAAATATAAGAAAAGATAGATATGAGGTTTTTGAGTTTTCATGAAATAAATCATTGAAGCATATGACAATTGCTAGTTGCCATGTGATATTCTCCCATCTCGTCCACACTATAATGATTTCTTTTTAGCATATTATCAACTACACTTAATTGAAATTTAGCTCGAATCGATGTTATAAATCTTTCTTATTGATGAATATTGATGAAATTATTAAATTTTTATCTTAAATTTTAAAAAATAGTATAAAATTGATATGTCCATAGAAAGATCGTATACATGTAAATAACTCAAACATGATATCAAGATGATAATACGATATGGTGACATAATTTTATATGGAAAACTGTAATTTGCTCAAATTACAGTTTTCCATATAATTTACTTCGAGTGGCAAGTGTACAAGGGCGGATATAGGAAGGGGTGACCGTGTTCACTTAAATTTCCTCGGCAAAAGATTAGACACTGCAAGACTAGAGGATGACTTAGTGAATAGTAGCTTAGGTTGTTTAAACTTCATCCTGAAGTTCAAAAGTTCAAATCTTAGACACTATTTTTTTATTTTTTTTTTAACCCTTGTAATAATAATTCTAAATCCGTCACAACTAGCGTGTTTTTAGAGGATTAAAATATAAAGGCCCAATCAAGACAACAAAATGAGTACATATCTAATGTTATAAATTTGAGCCTTCCTAGATGCAACTAATTAATGGGCTTATTTACTTTGGGCTTTAATTTCAAACTTGATGAGAAGTCTGGATTTGCAAAGGGAATATTGGGCCTCTACATTTCATAGTCCATAATTGAAAGCATAATTTGAGTTATACATGTTCTTCTCACCAAATCGACTACTACTGACTCGTTTAGTACGTGAGATAAGGATAATAATTCTTAGAAACGTTCAAACTAAACTCGAAGGAGCTGCGAATTTCAATCTCAAGTTCTATCCAAATTCCTTATACATCGGGAGATATACTATTTTGAAGCTAGATCACATGTTATTTGGATATTCCTTTCCTATTACCTCTTTCAAATCGATTATCAAAATTTATGTGACACTTTTTTTAAACAAAAATTATTCAGAAAGAATATCATCTTTCTATAATTAAAAATTAATTTAACTTTTAAATTCTTTTTTTAATCATAAGAAAACATTTATTTTCACAGAAAATGCCCAAGGTTTATTTTGGACTGTAAAATTTTAAAATCTTCCTTTTTTTTGTACCTAATTAACCTATGCTAACATAAATTAGAACGAAGAAAGTATTCATTAACACATTTTTAAAGTTTAAAATTTTACGAAATTTTCAGAATCACTATAACCTTATTACGTTCAGATTTCAAGTCCACCTCCACTTAAAAGACATTTATAAGTAAACTATTCTCAACAATAATAACAAAACATAAAATTTATCTAAATTAAAACGCACTTAACATAACATAAATCTCTCTATATATATATATATAAGAAGTTAAATACAATATAATTTGACACAAAATATAAAATGAAAAATTGCATACTTGTAGTAAAATGACAAAGTTTTTCATTGTACAATTAATTTACTAAAATGGAATCTTTTTTTATAATAAGAATTAATCTAAAGTTGTGGTGTATCATAACTCATATCATATAGTTGAAAGGCTGCAAATTAATCCCAAAATGTACATATTTTGATAAAAGCATATATATAAGACAATAAAAATGAGTGACATAGGAACATTATCCCATTAAAAAAATATTAACCACCCAAACATGCTCACAATTGAAAGGCTCAACAAATTTTATATATATATGATTTTTATTAATTAATTAATGTCATTTCCTATCTCATTTTTTCCCTAAAGAATAATAACAAAAATTTAAGAAAAAGACTTACCAAAATTAATGCAATTTAATTATGTAATTTCACAAAATAAAATTTTACACTATTTAGTCATGATCAGTGCATATTAATTCCATGTACTTGTCCTTTTCTTTTCTTTTTTTTCTTTTCCGTCCGCTTTTTATTGTCTGTATAAATAATTAAGAAACTTTTTAAGTATTTTTTTTTATCTTTATTTACGCAATGTACTTTTTTTTGAAGTTATTAAAAATATGTATTTTCTTATTTGTATTCAATTTAATTGTAAATTTCATATTTAATTTTTATTTATGATTGTCAAACTTTCAAGTTTCAAAAAACCTCTTTCTATTTTTATTTTAAGAAAGAATATCATGACTAGTAAAAATTTAGGTCAAATAAAATAGAAATAACATATTTAGTGTAATTTTACAAGTAAATTTTTTTTAAATAAACTCTCGACTTAAGTAAAATATTTGAAAGTAGGCAAGAGAAAAATTTGTGCACCTCACAAAACTTGCAATGCAAGTGTTCTTTCTTAGTCCTACTTAACCTAAACCCTCTAGGCTTCGAGATCCATCTCCAAACTTTAACCTATCATTAACTCCGACACGTGTATTATCAATTAATATTATTTTATATGCAAAGGGTCAAATAAAGTAAATTTCTTTATAACAAAATAAAAATGATAACTGACTTCACAAGAACGTAAAAAAAGAAGAAAAACTTAAAAAACACAATTACTGATTATTGACCGATAATTATGACAGAGTAATACATATTCTTTCATTCATATATAAAAAGTCCGGTGTTCACACTCGAGTCAAGCACATTAAAAAAATCTTTATTAACAAGCGCTATTCAACTCTCACGCTATGAATACTTTACAATGCTAGATAATCTATATATTTAATACAATTACGACTTTATTACGAATATCGAACGTTATATTAAAAAAAAATCCCACCAATTAAAGATGATTGGATTAATTGAAGCATGGTCTAGTTATTTATAGGGTACGTAAGCAACTCAAAAAGAACCTGCAGGATATATTCACCAATATTGTACCATAAAGATTTGATCAGAACCTATTATTAATGCTTTTAGCATAGCATATAGTATAGCACATTACATTGGACTTAGAATTGTACAGACACTTTCAAGTACACTTTGGACAATACATAACTTTTAATTAATGATCAAAATTAAAATATCTCAATTTTCGAGTTTTATATTTGGACTATCATGCTTATACGTATATTTTCTATCTGAACGATCACCAACTAGTACATTGTTTCCTTTTTCTGCTTGAACTATGATTATATTTTAGAAAAGAGTATACTCCCTTCGTTTCACAAAGAATAATCTAGTTTGATTTGGCACAGAATGTAAGAGTATAAAAAAAATTGTATCTCGTGGTTCTAAATTAAAATTAGGTTAAATGAACAAAATTGCCCTTTGATCTTGTGGTTTTAAACATGCCACGTGAAAAATTGATTCAAAAATGTTACCAAAAAAAAGAAAAAGAATTATTCTTTTTGAAATAGAGGGAGTAATTGATAGTTGATGTATTTCTTGAGTGTTTAATACAGAATGACCTAATTTGATTAAATATGAATTTATGAAATTACTCCAAAAAAGACATCTCAATCTTGTGGTGCTAGATTTAAATTATGTTTTTTTATCGAAATTTAAATTACGTCAAATATATCAAAATATTCTTTAATATTATTGTCTTAAACATTAGAAAACTTAAATAAAAATATCAATAAAAAAAGAAAAGAAAAGAGTTCTTCTTTTTTTAAATAGACAAAAACGAAAAATTGGTCATTTTTTAAACAAACTAAAATAAAAAGCAGGTCATTCTTTTTTAAACAGACGAAATATTTGTCTTTCTGTTTTTTCACTTTTTCATAAACCGTATTAGAATTTCGACTAAATCCTAATCGGCTCGCACAGAGAGTAACACTCTTAACAAGATTTTCTCTCCATTATAAATGGAATAATCTACTACATTACAATCCATGTTGGTTAATAAAATATATTTTGATAAATAATTAATGAAACTCGAAAAATCGATATATATATATATATATATATATATATATTAATGAAAATTTAATGTAGTTTTCCTTTACCCACTGATATTCAACAACTTTTGAAAGTTTTTATTATTTTTGCTATGAAGAAGAAGCCAAAAGTTATAAACTCTCTGTACATAACCGCTGCTTCAACACTTGTCTCAAAAACTTTGATTTTTTCAATTTTTTTCTTCATAAATAACCCCAAATTATCTCATTTTTATTCATTACATTTTATCCATTTTGGTTCTTCACCAACTCCATTGCTCTGTTTTTCTAGTTTCTTGATTTTTCGGTTATTTTTTTATCCATCATGATGTCTCAGACAGGTTTAATTTCTCCCGATGCGGTAAAAAGAGAGATGAACCCTCAACCAATGGCGTCTCACGAGAAGATTGTGAATAATCCGACTCTGTTTTGGGAATGTCTCAGGAATTTTCACTCTGCTGTGGGCGCAAAGGACACGTAAGCAACTTTTTTTTTTTTTCGTCTCTCGGAGTTTTCGCCTTTTTTACTAAATCAAGGTGTTTGAATGTTTACTATCCGAGCGATTGTTTAATATGTTTTTTTTTATTATATTCTATCTTTATAAATTTTCACTAATTTTTATAGGAAAAAAATAGACAAAATGATCGAGGGGTAAATTTACCTATATAAATAATTTTTTTATTTTTGTTTATACATTTGATTTTTTTTGTCGAAAAAGATTTAGATGTTTTCACCAATGACATTTCATGAGACGATTGTAAATTGATAGGGCTTTTAAAAATTTTCACTCTTTCGTGCACACGAAGTGTACGTAAGTAGTTCGAATTCATAACCTTGAAGCTAGAGATGTAATGCTTATCGCTTGAACAAGCCTTAGCATAAGTAAATTTTTTATTTTACTTTTGTATTTATTCACTTTTTAATTTTTTTCCTTTATATACTTTTGGGTTTTGGCGAAATATTTTTGTATAAAAAATGTAATAAATAAATAGACAAAAGGACCAAAGGGGTAAAAAGAAACATATATAAATAATTTTGATTTTTGTATACGTGATTTTTTGTTGAAAAAGATTTAGATGAATCTACTAATGTAGTCTTGTGAGAAGGTGTCTCAAGAATTTTGATTTTATTTTTTATATAAAGTACACGTAAGAAGCTCGAACTCGCAATTCTACTTTGTAGTTCTTTTTTTTAAATAATTTCTTTACATTTTCTTTTTATAGACATCTTTTAAATTTTCACTATTTTTTAAAAAAATACAAAATAAACACACAAAAAGATGAAAGGAATAAAAAGAACATATATTCAAATAATTTGATTTTTTTTGTGATATAATTTTTAATTTCAAGAAAATTCGGATGAATCCTTCGTCTCGAGTTCCGCCACCAATGAGCGGAGACAACGAGGCGAGTATATTTATGAAATTATGAGGAATTTTACTATTTTTTTAAAAAAATACTAAATAAACGCACGAAAAGATGAAAGGAATAAAAAGAACATATACACATAATTTTATTTTTATGTGATATGATTTTTTGTTTCAAGAAAATTCAGATGAATCCTTCATCTCGAATTCCGCCACTAATGAGCGGAGACAAGGAGGCGAGTATATTATGAAATTATGAGGAATTTCACTATTTTTTTTTTAAAACACAAAATAAAAGCACAAAAAGATGAAAGGAATAAAAAGAACATATACAAATAATTTATTTTTATGTGATGATTTTTTGTTTCAAGAAAATTCAGATGCATCCTTCATCTCGAATTCCGCCACTAATGAGCGGAGACAAGGAGGCGAGTATATTTTTGAAATTATGAGAAATTTTTTAGTACATAAATTTTTTCATAATGACATCATGACTCAATTCTATTTGGAGAATGTCTCAATAATTCTCACTCTATTTTAGATATAAAGTGCACGTAAGTAGCTCGAATCTATCACCTTAAAGTTAAAGGTGAAATACCTACCACCTATGAGCAATCCGTTACATAAAAAAACTTAGTTTTTCCGTGTAATTATTTTTTCAATTTGTTTTCCTTACAATTTTCCTCTTATGACATCTTTTGGATTTTCAGTCGATTTTAAAAAAAATAATATTTAAAAAATAAATGCACAAATAAATTAAAGAATATAAGAAAAACATATACAAATATTTGAAATTTTTTTTGTGATATGAATTTTTGTTTGAAGAAGTTTTAGATGAATCCATCTTCTCGAGTTCCTCCAGTAACGAGTGGAGACAAAAGGTGACAATATTCACGAGGAATTACTTTTTAAAAAATACATATATTTTTTTGTCAAAGAAAATGTAGATGAATCTACAAATAGCGTCTCTTGAGAAGATTGTGAATGATCCGACTCTATTTAGGCAGTGTCTCAAGAATTTTCTCACTATATTGGAACAAAGTGCACGTATATAGCTCGAATCTACAATCTTAAATTTAGAGGAGGTGTGATGCTTATCGTCCGTGCAATTCATCACATTAAAAACCTTCAATTTTACTTTTGTTGTTCTTCATTCAATTTTATTCCCTTGGATATTTCCTCTTATAGTCACTTTTCGAATTTTCACTAAAATAATTAAATACACCAAAAAATCAAAGGGATAAAACAAAACATACACAAATAATATTGATTTTTTTAATAATTTAATTCTTTTAATTCAAAGAATATTCAGATGAAAATCTATCCTATCGAATTCCATCCATAACGAGTGGAGATAAGGGGCGATGTATATTGATGAGGAATTATTTTTCCTTCATTTTTTGATTCAATCATAATTTAAAAGTATATATATTTTAGATAATTAATGTTTGATTTTGTTTAATTAAGGGTTCCTGTGATTGGAGGGAAGGATCTTGATTTGCATGTTCTCTATGTTGAGGTGACTAAAAGGGGTGGCTTTAACAAGGTTAATTTTTTCTTTTTTTATTATAATAATTTATTTCATTTTATTATATAGTTATTATTATTATTATTATTATTATTATTATTATTATTATTTTAAGATATACATATATTATTTTGTTTTATATATAGGTAGTGGCTGATAAGAAATGGAGAGAAGTGAGTTCAGTTTTCAAGTTTTCTCCAACAACAACAAGTGCTTCATATGCATTGAGGAAACATTATTTCACTTTGCTTCATCACTTTGAACAAGTTTACTTTTTCCAACATGAAGTTCCTATGTTTGATAAAGGTTAGCAAAATTTCATATTATATATATATATATATATATTATATTCTAAATCAATGTTTTATTTTGTTTCGATATGCGATAATGTGCTATTACTGTGCTAGAATTTATTCTATTTTCATCTTGATTTTGTCGAGTCTATTCTTTCTTTGTTCTTATCGAGGTAACTACATTAGCTATTTATGTCACGTGTCGTACTGTATGACATTGAGATATATTTAAAAGATATGTCATAACTCACAATATACAAACTGGTTAAGTTTGACGTACGAAGGTACTATTTAAATTGCACGTTATAAGTACTAACTAGTTTAACTTTTTTAATCCATCTTTTGTAACTAGGTTAGCTTTTTTTTCTCTATTATTTCAATATTCGATAATATTTGTGTGTTATTACTAGGCTAGGTACATATTCAATTTTCACATCGATCTTCCCAAGTCTCCTCTTTCTTTGTTCTCATCGAATAGCTGCTTTATGCCACATATGATCTTATGATATGCTATCGACATATTTTTAAAAGACGTGTCAATATATAATAACTTGAGATTTGACTAGTGTTCACTTTATAAGTACTAACTAGTAGAAGGATTTTGATATTTTACTATTTTGATAAAAGAAATAATTCAATTTGTTTCAATATATAATAACTTAAGTTTTGACGCACGGAAGTGTAATTTGACTAAATTTCACTTTATATGTACTAACTAATTCAAAACTTTTAAACTTTTACTATTAGGTTAGAATTTTTTCTATTTCTATTTTAATAAGCGATAACATTTAATTTATGTGTTATTACTAGGCTAGACATATTCAATTTTCACTTGATCTTCTCAAGTCTCCTTTTTTTTTTATCTCCGCTTCAAGGAACAACCTTCTGACACGTGTTATATGTCATGATGTCGAAATACTTTAAAAATGTGTCAATATATAACGGCTCAAGTTCTAACCACACGAAGTGTTATTTGACTAAATTTTCTACTGACTAATTCAAGGATTTTGATCTTTTACTACTATAGGTTAGATTTTTTATTTTTTTTGTATTTCAATATGCGATTATGTTTATGTGTTATAACTAGACTAGACATATTTAATTTTCACCTTGATCAATTCGAGTCTCCTCTTTCTTTGTTCTCATCAAGAATCTACTTTCTGCCACATGTTATATGACATGACGTTGAAACATTTTTAAAATACGTGTCGAGATATAACTTCTTAAATTTTGATGCATTTACCAAAGTGTTTTATGACTAAATTACACTTTTTACATACTTGCTAGTTCAAGGATGTTGATCTTTTACTAATAGGTTAGATTTATTTCTAATTATTACAATATATGATGTATCATTTGTTTTTCATTACTATGCTAGACATGTTTTTTCATTGTTGTCACGTGCCATTTGTCATGACTTCAAATTCATTAATAGTTTTATCAAAATATTAATTTACTTATTTCTTATGGTTGACAAAAAGTAGTCTAGTACTTTCATTAAAGGATTTAAGTTATACACATCAATAACGTAATTTTCTTTTATAGTATTATTCAATTTTAACCTATAATAGTAAGTTATAGTTATCAATTTGTCATCTGAACTTGCGTGCGTGAATGTAACATGCTTTGTGCACCTGACTTTTTCTTTTTTTGTTGCTCACATTGTCTATTTGAAATTCTCTTTATGTGTAATATAGGTTCATGCTTCAAAGCTGAAGGGAGAATTTCTGCCAAATTTGATTGTGGCTACTTTGTGTCCCTCAAAATGGGAAGTGAAGTTCTCAATGGTGTACTTTACCACCCAAACCAACAAGCTCAACCATCCTCTTCCAAATTGGGTGCACAAAGTTGCAACGCGATTGTGCCTTACTACTCACCACCTATTTCAGGACGGAGGAACAGGAGGAGGAGGAACGGAGACCCTAATCGTCCAAAACCTAATAGGAGTGGTTACAACTTCTTCTTTGCTGAAAAACATGCAATGCTCAAATCTCTTCACCCACATAGAGAGAGGGAGTTCACTAAGATGATTGGAGAGTCTTGGAACAATCTCTCTCCTGAAGAAAAAATGGTAAGCATGTTTAAACCTCGATCATATAATGCTAGTCAGTATTACGAAGATTCATCATGAATTGAGAACATACATGGGCTTTAGATGTAACATGGAAGATAAACATTCATGTAGGCGACCCAAACTTGCTTTTCATTAAAGCACACTTGCAATATAGTCCATTGAGTGTGCATTCGGTATTAAAAAAATATTTTTTTATTTTTCATGTTCAATTGATCAAAATTTATTAATAATGATTTCTCTATTGAAAGTAGAGAAAACAAGTCTATAAGTGACATCAACATTGTTTCCCCCCCCCCCCACCTCCTCCTCGAACGCACCACATTTGCACGCACTCCCACTCATGGCTTCAAATAAGTTTTTTGCTTACATACTGAATACAAGAAAATAGGTAAGAAACTCATTTTTTTTTTCAAGAAAATATTTTTCTTCGTACGGAACACATCTTGAAAGAGTATGATACTGATTGTTAGTGTATACTATACAGGTCTATCAAGAGTATGGGGTGAAGGACAAGGAAAGGTACCAGAGGGAACTTAAGGAGTACAAAGAGAGCATGATGAACACATCATCTTGCTACTAAAAGGTAACTGATGAATGGTAGAAGAAGAAGAAGAGCATGAGATAAACATGTAAATGTTTGTGTGGATCAAAACCTTATTATAACTTATATGTAATAATATAGTCTAAAACTATTTCCTAACTGTAGTTTCTCTAAACATATGTTTACCTAAACTAATTCTCATGCTTATAAGATGTTCTTGCTTGCTTATTTAGACTCCACCAAATCATAGCTAAAATAATTATAATTTTTACACCTCTTAGGAGTTTTCGACCTTTTTTTGCTTCTTTGATGACTTGAACCACAATCTTAGGGTTAGAGGTGAGAAATTCTTAGGGTAACTCCAAATTAATCTATTTATGGGATTAGGATGTAATTGGAGGGTCGAGCACTGGCGGAGTTGATGTAACATAGTCCACAATTCGACACTTTATTGTCGGTTAGAGCTATGTAGGTATTAGTAATGTATAAGTTAGTTATGTAGAGTTCAATTATTCATGTATTAATTTTAACGAAGACCTTGAGGAGGAAGCTTATATAGACCAACTAGAGGGTTTTGAAATTATTGAAAAAAGTTAAATGGTACATAAGCTAAAAAAATTCGTATGTGAACTTAAAAATTTATTGTGACGATGCTACAATAGTATTCTGATTTTCAAGAATGATATGTTTTTACCAAATGTATCAAATATATGGAATTAAAGTAATAATTCACCATCAACAAAGCAGCTCAGAAAGAAAGAGCTTCACTTAGGGGGGATTAACAACCAAAGACAATTAAAATTAAAAAACATGTTTAAAGAATACGTCTTGATTGTACTCACGATTGATACATTTATGATATTTTGATTCTCTAAGCTCAATTATGTGTTTTAGATATACACCAATGAATTATTTGTTTATCATAATAGTGTACACATTTTAATTTTGAAATATTACAGAATACGTCTCAATGAAATGTTAAATATTTTATAGCTTATAAATCCGATACAATAAAGTTGCTAATGTAATGGTATCTGGAAGGTAGTATGTATCACAAACATTATGTATATTGATTTGGCATATATATTGTGATATGCACGATGTACATTATAGACGAAATTTATTATATACACAACTAATATTTATGTCGTTATACTAATATTATGTGGTCATTGAGCCAAGTGGGAGAATTTAAAACTTATTTTTGTATTTGGACTAAGTACACAAATGATCTCTAGGCCAAAATATTTGACATGAAGCTAGCCCTAAAATTTCAATTGATGATAGCCAAAATGTATTATTTTTATTTTGTGAAATGCAGAAGCTGGGTATGTATGTTCTACATTATATACACATCTATTTTACATTTTATAAACACACTATTTATTTGTAGGCATTTCATATACACTTTATACTCATATTATACATTATATATACATCTATATACATTTTTATACAATATATACAAATCCAAACATCATTCTTTACTTTAAAATTTTAAAATTTGAACTCGAAATCTGAAATGAAAAGGAAAAAGAGAAGATAACTTGTCATCATTTGGGGCGTAAAGTGTATTATGGGCATATAGTTCAAAATTGAACCATTTGTTTTTGAATTTTGATGATCATGTCATGACATTATTTTCTTATATTATTTGTAGCTCAATTAATATAAATTTCATAACTAGTATCTATACATAATAGATCGTGTCCGTACATTGATTATATGATGAACGTACCAGATCAATTTAAACCTCTATTTATTGATTCTTTCTTCGCTCATTAGGGTTACTTGATTTTCTCTGTACAATTTCATCGTTGACGGCGGCCGCTCTTCTCAACAATAATGTCTTCTCAATCAAGTATGTTTCTCTAGATTTTGATATTTCCTACTAGGCTTGATTTATTTCTATTTATTTTAATATGCGATAACATTTATATTTTATTACTAGGCTAGAGAAATATTCAATTTTAACCTCGATCTTATTGAGTCTCGCCTCTATTCACATCGAGGAGCAACTAGAGAACTATTGTTTTCCATGTATCATTAATCATGACTTCGATATATTTTACTTTAAATCGTTGTGTCAATTCTTTTAGAAAAAAAATGAAAAGGTTAATATTTGTCCATGAACACTCAAAAAAAAATATACTTATGCTTCATCATACTTTTGTGCTTAGATCGTGCAAAAATTGTGTTGAAACTGGTCATACTTTTGTGCTTAGATCGTGCGAAAATTGTGTTGAAACTGGTCTTAAGTAGATCTTAGTTAGTGTTGAAAATGATTTAAAATGGAGATGAAAATAATGAAATTTGTTTGTGTGACCTATAGATGACAATTCTAGCCATGAAATTCGCTATTGATACTTATTAGGATAAGTCCCAAGCATACACTTTTTTACGGTGTGACCCATCCAACCTCGAGTGAGTATGAAATACTTTGTATATCGGACTATACTTTTTACATTATTCATTAGTTGTTTCAATATTCTTTCTATATTTAGGATCATTGTGTTTCCAAGTAGAAGGGACATTTGATGTCAAATTTTAATCTAATTATTTCATGTTCATCAAAATGAATTATGATATTTACTATTAGACTTGATTTTTTTCTATTTATTCCAATATATCATAACAATTTATGTGTTATTACTATATTGGAGTTATATTTAATTTTCATCTTGCCTTTTCTAATCGATTTCTCGTATATAATTAACTAAAAAGTTATTTTCGTAATCTTTCATGACTTCGAGATATTTTATTTTTTAATTACTTGCGTTAATGCTAGGTTTATAAAAAAGAATCAGACATGTACGTGAGGAGGCGTGCTGAGAATATAATTAACAAATAAATGTGTGCACACTTTAACAAAAAAATATGATATCAGAGCAAAAACAAATTTCTAAAATCGAATCTCATTGCTACCCATAACAAAAAAAAATAAAAATCCATGTGATTGTCCTGTGAAAAAGAATCAAACCCGCACCTCAATTGTCACTCATTACTTATTTGACACATCTATTAAAATACTAATACGATTTAATAATAGAATTTTCTTCCTTTTATATATTGATAAAAAAAAATTAATTACCTTTTTGATTGTTTTTTTTTTTTTTTAAGCTCTTCTCTCTTCGGGCAGCAATGATGAGGAAAATAGTAAGCCAATTTTCTTTTTCACCTTTTTTCTTTTCAAATTTTTATTATATGAATTATTCTCACTAAATTATGAATGTTTATAGATTTTAAATTTGTATATGCAATTCAAAAGAATGATAATGTTCATAAATCTTTTTTAATTTAAATATGCCCTTTAACATATTACATAACTTATTTTTTATGGTTTGCAAAATAATCAAATATGTTAATTATTTTGTTCTATAAGGTGCACTTTCATTTATTTATTTTTTTAATTTCTATTTTTCTGATTGATTTTTTTTTTTTTTTGAAGCTTTTCACTCTTCCAGCAACAATAATGAGGAAAATGGTAGGTCAAATTCTCATTTTTCTTTTGAAATTATAATATATGAATTATTCTGGCTAAAATATATTGCATAATAATAAATTAATGTAGAATGCATTATGCAAAAGAATTATGAGGTTCTTAAATCTATTTTTAACATATATATATTGTCAAAAATATTTTGTCAACGAAAAATGATCTTATTCAGTAATCAAAGTTTTAAAATTATTTTTATTTTTTGGGACATGTTTACATCTAATAATATCAAAATGTAACTCATTAACCAGCCAATCAATTTATATAATTTATATTATTTGATGGACACATGTGCAATATATGTGTCTGAAAATTTATTACACTTTATAAGTATTTATGATTATAACTAGTTCAATAATTTTGACTTTATAAAGATTTTTATTTTGAAAATGACCAATAATTTTATGTAATTTGTAATTACAAAATTTTACTCCTTTGTATTTCAAACTTCATGGAAGTAGATAGTGTAATTTGGAGCCGAAATATAGTTTAAAAGTTTGTACATTGCCATTTGACACTTCATGATATTTACTTTAGGATAAGTTGCATGCATCACATCTTAATGTTTCGTGTATTTGACTGTTCTTTTTTACGTTATTCAAAGGTTGTTTAGAATCAAAGGATCTTCGAGTAGAAGGGAAGATTTATGGCAAAACTGACTTTGGATATTTGGTGTATTTCAAAGTGGGATCTGATGTTTGCAATGGAGTAATCTACCAACCAAAAGAACAAGCCCCGTCTCACAACGCGATAGGAAAACAACCTCTACCTCCTAAGGTAGGGGGTAAAGGTTTGCGTTACACAGACCCTACTTATGAGATTACACTGTGTATATGTTGTTGTAGTATTGAACGAGTTCGATATTGATTGTTTTAGTGTATACATACAGGTCTATAAAAACTATGCAAAGAAAGACAAGGAAAGGCACCAGAAGGGGACTAACTGGGAGAAGAAAAGGAGCAGAGATATAGTTCATTTTGCATTGTAATGCAGTTCAAAACATTGTTATAGCTTATGTAAGATAGTCGAAAACTATTTCTAGAAGTGTTGTTTCTCAAACTATTGTTTTCGTAGATCGATTCTCATCCTTATAAGATGGTCTGTGTTATAAATACATCGTATTGTGGATGTTCATTACACAGTTTCCTGGATAATCACCTCGATGTATTGTTGGGAAATGATCTTTATTCAACTCGTAGGTGAAGGTGTAGCTAGTCAATGACAACAACATACCCAGTGTAATCCCACGAGTGGGATCTGGGGGGAAAATAAAACTCCAACATCACAAACAACACAACGATTTCAACAAGTTCTAGGAAGGAGGGGGTGAGGTCTGCATTTCAACTACCTTCTTCCATGACTCTCGGTTGGATATCTCACCCCACCACCTCCCCACGTTCTCTCGAGAAGTGATGAGCTCTGCTCTGTCTGTCCCGTTCACCAAGTATTGGATGTTTGGAAGGTGAGAGAGATCGGCCAATGTGAATTCGTCCCCAGCCAAGTACTGACTATCTCCGAGCCTCTTTTCATACACATCAAGTACTTTTTTGAGCTTCTCTTCGTTCTGTCTGATCAAGTTCTCGTCTTGTTTGAGCTTCATTCGCGGTGCAAAAGCCAGCTGGAATACAAGAACTGAACTTGGTGGATTGAAGCTTTGTCCTTCTGCCTCTATCCATTGATCTATAGACGCTTTCTCTAACGGATTCGTTCCATATAATCCCTTGTTACCTTGACTTCCATATTTGTCACATATGTACCTATTTATAGATCTGGATTCTGGATTTACCAAAAGCACAGACAGACAACAATGTAAACCCAAATTTTAGTCAGTATAAGCATTACGAAACAGTGTAAGACGCAAATTCCATATTAGTATGAGCATCATGAACACATACTAGACGTATAAGCATCATCAACAAGAACACCACATAATAAATAACAGCATAGGGTCCAAATTTCACACTAGTATCATGTATATAAACTATATGTTGACGACTCCCCTTATTTTCTAGGTGTCACTGATTAGTTTAGGCATCATCAACAACGTCATATCATAAGTTACAGTGTGAGCCTCGAATTCCATACTAATATAACCATCATTAACAACAATGTACAACAATGTACAACCCAAATTGCATACTAGTATAAGCATCATGAACAATACCGTAAGACCCAATTTACATGCTAGTTATCTGGAAGGATAGGATTTACGCAGACCTTACCTTACCTCTACCTTCGTGAGGTTGTTTCTGATAGACCCTTAGGTTCAGAGGAAATGTAATCAAAACAGAATTGAAAGGAAAATAACAAGAGCAAAATGACAAGAGAAACAAAGCAAACGTAGCAACAAGTAGTATCAAGAGTTGAAGAATAAGATACTACGCAAATACTAAAAATTACTACCAGATACAAAGAAGAGGAGACTAGACCCCTACCTCTCCAACGTAAAAGTACGACAACACTCGGCTGACCTACTACCTTAATCCTCCAAACCTTCCTATCTACGGTCATGTCTTCAGTAAGCCATATTGCGTTAAGAAAAAACAAGATCCCAAATCATACACTACTATAAAGTATAAACATCATCTATTCTTAGCAAATGCAGTTTAAAGATCCAATCTTTACACTGGCCCATTACTTCCAGAGCTATCTCCTGCAAGATTCAGGGAGAGGGGGGGGGGGGGGGGGGGGGGGGAGATTTCAGATAATGGGCAAGATGAGACTAGGCTCTGCCTCTCCCGCCGAAAAATACGACAACACTCAACTACCTTCAAACCTTCCTATCTAGGGTCATGTAGCTAAATTACATTAAACAACAAGATCCCAAATTGTGCACTACTATAAACACCAGCTATTTTTGGCAAATGCAGTTCAAAAATCCAATTTTTACACTGGCCTATTACTTCCAGAGCTATCTGCTGCAAGATTAACGGGGGGAGGGCTCTGCCTTTCCCACCGAAAAATACGACAACACTCCACTACCTTCAAACCTTCCTTTCTAGTGTCATGTCATCAGTAAGCTAAACTAAAATTACATTAAACAACAAGATCCCAAATTGTGCACTCCTATAAACATCAGTTATTCTTGGCAAATGCAGTTTAACGCTACTATAAAAACCAGCTACTCTTGGCAAATGCAGTATAAAAATCAAATCTTTACACTCACCCAATACTTCTAGGGCTATCTACTACAAGATTAAGAAGATTAAAAGTTTAAATTACCAAACAAAGTGATGTCCTCATCTTGATAAGCTGGAACTTGACCAAAAGGCTAAAAATGAGAAACAGTAAGAACAGAGAAATCAGTAAAAAGAAACAACCCCCTTTTCTCTAAATTTGGGATAAGAGTCAATCAACTTAGCTACGAAGATTCCGAAAAGAAAAAAAACTTGCCTGAATTTTGAGATAGTCAGGTTTTTTGTGTTCCCCTTTTGCCATGCTAACAGGGATGAGGTGAAATTGAACATTTTTTTCAAGAAGACAAGCTAAAACTCTTGACACTGCTGTTGATAAAGTTGGTCCGTACACTTTCACCGGAGTAGCCATCGGAAAATCAAGAAACTAAACTAGTGTTGTTTCGAATTTATATTTGTTTTTGTATAATCTTTTGTTGAGCATATTACACATTATCCTTTTTTTTATCAATTGGTTAAAGGTGGGTCCACTAATTTTAATTATTCTAATTTATTTTTATTTTTTAAAAAGTTTTATTAGTGGATAGGTTTGGTAGGCTAAATCATTAAAATGATTTAAATATTCAACTAACTTTTTTTAATGTTAATTTTTGGGAAGAGTCTGAAAAATATCTCAATTTTGATCGAATTTGTTGTTGTGATACTAAATTTTCATGAGGACGTATTACTTTCCTAGGCTATTTAATATCGTATTTTAAACATATATATTTGCTCACGTAAACATAAAAAATAATGTAAAATTATAAATAGTAATGTGTCTACGTGACCATATATATACCTTTAAAATCCACTATTAAATAATTCATAGAGGTAATAGGTCCTCATAAAATTTCAATATCGCAACAACAAATTCGATCAAAGTTGAGATATTTTTCAGACCCTTATCCCTTAATTATCTCTGTATCATTTCAATTTTTATCGATGTCTCTGAAGAGAGATTATTCAACTAAGTTTATTGTGACATATATTGATTTTAGTAAAAAAGAAAAGAAATACTCTCAATATTTTAATGAAAATCTGTTTTCATCAATACTGTTCTGATGGAAAAAAAATCATATTTTATAACAAAAAGTTCTGATGAAAGAAAAACTCTGTTTCTAGTAGTGGCGTATTCTGGCGAAGAAAGAGAATTTCCTTTTAAAAGAACTTAATGTGTGAATTTGAATCGAGGATCGAGACAATAAGTAAACTTAATGTGTTGATTTGAATCGAGGATCGAGACAATAAGCTTGAAATATCATTAGAAAAGAACTTATGTGACATTTGTTAAGAGTTTCACTATAGTATTGAGTCCTTTCTTTATATTGGGCTTGCATAAATTTTTTCATTATGACAAAATTTGTGTGTAATTAGTTAAGTTGAAGATCCATTAAGAAAATTAAACATTGTTACAATGAACATTTGGCCTAAAACATCTTATTACAATAGTTTTGTAACATCTAATTAGTAAATAGTAATCACAATCTATGTATGGACCTTGTGACATCTAATAACAATGAACAAAAAACCACCTCAACCATCTTGTATGATCTTGAGTGATCGTCTTTTCGATCAATTTTAAGCACACGTCGTCCAGTTAGAAGGAGCTCTCGTTGACGATAATGGTGGGAGGTTATGAATGTTGATATCGAGAGGTAGCATACGATACTGGATATCGAGTTCCCTGGATGTTTTCAGCATTTCTTCGATAAGAAGAGCTCTTCTCGCCCATCTCTCTCCCATGTCTTGGTGATTCATCGTGTGTGAGAGCCACACGGACCATTTTATCCCGTTCATGTTTTCAACGTCTCTCATTACAATCATTGGAGCCGGATACCAATGATCACTCCTGTTTTCGATATACCTGCCCAGTACAAAAGAGATGACCATAACTAATCGAAAAAAGGATGGAAGAATATCAAGAACTTATCATGATTTAAGCTAAGAGGCAAGTCAAAAGTACTCTTCCTTCGCGCATTTTGACATTTAAGACGAACCACTCTATAACTACGTTGTTTGTTCCGATATGAAAATCAGTTCCAAAGAAAGACGTTATAGAAAATGTTTGTTACAGAGAATGACTGTTACAGAACGATCACTTTTCCCATATATCCTAGTAATAAGAATGAATATGAGCACTTTTTCTGGAAAATGAACATACGTATCGTAGACATACCTTGTTATTTTTTCTTTCATCATAGCAATCTTTTCCATAGGAGTTGAGATATGAATGGAGAAATCGACTGAATCTCCCATGTCTGGACTGCGGTAGTAGTTACTGATGGGCTTCGTCGATAGGACACTATTTGGATATATGATCTTTTGGTTATCATATCTTAGGAAAACTGTAGTCAGTATATTCATCTCTTCAACTACCATCTGAAACACAATGATCAAAAAAATGCTTTAGTATACGAGTTCAAACACAATGAAACATACGCTTTGAAACGGAAGAATTTCTTGCCTGAACTCCATCGACTTCAACACGATCGCCTACATCAAACGGGTGCATTACAAATAAAAAGATGATTGCCTCAAATGTCGTCTTGGCTGAGTTTCCGAAGATGAATACTACTAGAAGAATCTGGGAACTCAAAAAGACTAAGAAATGCATGGTAGCAACTCTGAGTATAAGGAGCCAGATGACCAATATGATTACCGCCACAAGGACATTTAACATTTGATGAAGCTTGTTTACAGCAGTCTTAGTGTCATTTAACGACAGAGCAAGCGCCCTTCGCTCTCTAAATGCGTTCACCTGGAAGAAAAATACAAAGTAGAACGTTCAAATTCGGTCATATTAGTGCTAAAATTATGCTCAGACTCTCCAAATATTGTCGACAGATGCGTGTTAGATTCTCCATAAGTAGTGTATCTTTGAAGAATCCGACAAGGATGTGGCATCAAAAGTGAAGAGTCTGTTCAACTTAGGCTAAAAAACAACACTTCTCTTTAAAAACACGATCTTCATTTTGTGGCGATGACTTGAAATGAACACAAAAATCATCATTTTGAGATGAGTTCCGACTGATCTAACCGAGAAAAGAAGTGGACTTTCTTTCTTACAGAAAATTGGCAAAGTTTCATACTCACCGCCCAATTTTTCAGAGCACGCTTACTTATGCCTTTGGTTTCAGTTCCAC
Source organism: Solanum peruvianum (assembly GCA_027705065.1). Lineage (NCBI taxonomy): Eukaryota > Viridiplantae > Streptophyta > Magnoliopsida > Solanales > Solanaceae > Solanum > Solanum peruvianum. The sequence continues at coordinate 69,367,636 of JAKWJD010001766.1, read as the reverse complement.
TTTCAATAAGGTACATTGTTTTCGAAGCCTCGTCTTCTTTCATAAAACGCATCAAGTCCTCCAAATAGATGAATCTAATGGTAGTCACATATAGTATGAGCATAGATATATAAAGATTTCAACTTCAGTATTATAACATAAGAATTTAAAGGCAACAACTAATTGTCGTTAACACCGACAATACGAAGAGATAGTGAGTTACAATAAGAAAACTAAACTTTTCTTTTTAAGGGAACAACTTACTTGGATCCTGGCTTAGCTACATTGTTAAAAATCTGCTTGGCTGCAGCTTTCGCCTTTTTTTCACTAGTGATCTGCACAGCAGTATCATCCTCGAAAGTCGATTGTGGTAACTTCTCATCCAAAGTTGACAGTACACCATTTCTAACCATATTCATCAGCCTTTTCATATTCCAAGCAGAAATGTTCTTCTGATTCAGTTTATGCAGATGATCTATAGTAATCCCACCCTCCTTTTCCTTCTCGGAAATAACCCTCGAAAATGCAGAACTCCTCGGAGTAGAACCCGTAGGAGTCTTGCGTGGTGTTCCAATCGGTCTCTTAGCAAATATGCTTGTCTTTAGATCAGCAGGCGATGTAGCCCCAGCACTCTGAAGCTTCTCCACTTCAACCATAACTTTCTCTTCTTCCTCCTCGTGCTCCGATTGATCAATCTCAACCAATGCAGGCCCAGACAACGTCTCGATCACATACTGATTAAACAAAGATTCTTGAATTCGATCGAAGAATGTACTAACATGAAATGACATAGCTAGTACCTTCACAAGAAGTGTTTTCAACAACCAAATGTATGCACCAACCAAAAGACAAATCCAAATACTTGACACATGAGGCAAAACCTTCCCACCAGTCATTTTATCAACTTTTTCATCAAAAATACACAGCCAAGCAATCAAAACTAAACTCAACCAAATACAATTCTGCACTGAATTCCTCAATCCATACACGAAATACAAAACGCGCTTTCGCAACAAAAAATTACTCTCAATGAAGTACACAACCAACCTTATAACCCAACCAGAAAACAATCTTCCACAAATCAACACCAAAACCATTACTTCCCATTTCCACAATTCAAGCCCAAAAGCCCTCTTTTCCCTCAATACACTAAACACAAAACTACAACTCAAAACAGCAATAATTAAAACCAAACTCACCAGCTGAAGAACAGTTAATAAACTAAACTTCACTTTCTTGAATTCCTCAGGTAAATCCTCATCTGAAAAGGGGTCATCTTCTTCAATTTCACTATCTTTTAACAAAACCCCAGACCTCTGATCTTGCTCAGATGGTTCCATTAGCCTTGATTTTGTCCTGTTTACCAAAAGATTTGATTTTTTTCTAAAAGAAGAGGTGGAACTGCAAACCAAAACTTCTTGTTGTGATTCTGTGATAAAGTTTAAATCTTTATCATTACTATCATTCTTGGTGAAATGGGGTTCTGCAGAAATGGACATTTCAGTTTCATTTAGGGGTTTTGGGGTTTCTCTAAACATAGAAAGATTGGATTTTTCAGCTTGGTTTAAGAGATTTTGATGTTCTTCTTCTTCAGATTTGAAAGATTTTTTAAGTTTTTCCATTTTTTAGAAGTGAAAAGTTGAAGGTGATTCTTGGCTTGTTCTTGAATGAATCACTATTATCAAGAAAGAACAAAGTAACAGTGAATAAAGTGGCATTTTTAGTGTCTGAAAAAGATGTTTTACTACTATTATTCCTCATCTTTTTCTGGTTTTTTTTGAAGATGGTGGAAGAATCTGGAGAAAAATGAAAAGAAAGAAGAGATGATGATGATGGAAGATTCATGCATTTTCTTTCTTAAAGTCGATCCCTCCGTTCGTTCACTTTTACTTGTTTACGTATTTAAAAATATTATCTTCAGTTTTACTTGTCATTTTGAGATAATATAACGCGTTTCTCAAATTACTTCTCAAGACGTAAGACTAAGCATCAATTAAGAAACATGTGAAATTTAAAGTGGACAAATAAATCGAGAAAATATGAAATATAAGAAAATTGAAAGATTAACAGAATGATTAAAAGGGATAAGGTATACGTACTCCTAAACTTTTGACCAAAATCATAAAAATGCACTTTAACTAGTCGTATTACCTCTCAACTATTTTGTTTTGTAATTTTGTAAACCTTTTTAGCTTACGTGGCATTACAATATCTCTCACGCATCTCAACTGTGTAATGTCACGGAGTGTGCCACGTAAGATAAAATGTATATTAAATTACAAAAAAATGAATCCATAGATAATATAATTTTAGTTTAGTTAAGACGTGTCTTTGGAACTACAGTCATAATCTTACTCCTAATTAAAACAAATATTCTTATAATTTTATTCTTAAATATAGATATTGATTTTGATTTCACTTAACTAAATATTTCTTCTTGATTCTAGTTTACTTCGATGAAAAATAAAGTAATTTATGAGTTAATAACTATTTTGAAACTTCAGTCATAATCTTATTCTTACAGTTTTATTCTTAAATATACATATTGATTTTGATCACTTAACTAAATATTTATTCTTGATTCTACTTTTCTTCGATGAAAAATAATAATAATTTCTGAGTTAATAACTATTAATCGAGCGTATATATCAAACAAACAGAATGAGTATAGACTTTTATTAACAGCTAACAAAATCTGCAATCCATACTAAATATTTATACAATATGAATTCATGTCAGTTACAAAGTACTTACATGTAAATCCCAATGATAAAAACATTAAATCATAACCTAAGAAAAGTTGTAGCTAATCTACTACCACCACAGATCATAGTTATACAACACTGATAGTTAAAAAAAAAACGAAAATTACACTGTCAGTATATATAACTTTAACTTAAAAGTAAAACGCGTATTATGCATTCTGCTTCCTTAATGGTTATCCAAGGCTTCTTCTTTTGCTACTTTTCTCTTCTTCAACCATCTGTGTTTAAGCAGAGTTTTCACAAACACAAAACAAATGCAGAAATCACATTGAATCTAATTCTGCTACCACGACGAGTACCTTTTTAGTCATGTCTTGTAAGATGTCAAGTATCTCGGAGAATTCAGGTCTTAAGAGCGGTTCTTGCTGCCAGCATTTCTCGAGCAAGTCCACCAACATTGGATGAGTGTTCGCGGGAATTGTTGGCCTTAGACCCTATAGTTTGTATGTTAGGGAAATTCAACTAATGTAGAGAGCACAAACTGATATTTAAGTACAAAATCTGTTTTTACTGCTAAGTTTTCTGTGATCGAACCATGTATAGTACACGTATGAGTTATCAAGTAGAAATCGTTCAAAATTCAAGAGCGCGTATGAGATATGTAATACCTTCTGAACCACAGCCACTGCAGCTTGTAATGGAGTCAAGAACTCGTAAGGAAGCTGATTAACATCGATAAAAACGATTATTGACACTGAAAATTTGTAAAGCCAAGATAATGCTCATGAGGAAACAGAAATGATACAATTACTTGCCTTATAATAAACTTGTCAATATGAAAGTTTTAAGCAAAATGTTAATAAAACACACATGAAGAAGAAGAAAATGATTGAAAATGGATGAATCAACGAACGTAACAGTGTTACCTTTCCTGTTAACAGTTCCCACAGTACAATCCCGAAGCTGAAAACATCAGCTTTTCGATCATAAGGTTTATGTCCAATAACCTTTGTAATATCAAACAAACGAAATAAAACTCAGGAGGTTGACGTGAAGAACTTGAGACTAATGTTATGTTATGGAAGCACGATAACAGTTATCACGAAGTTAAAGAAAGTAAAGAAGAGGGACGGAGGGTTAACCTCAGGAGCCATCCATCGATATGTTCCTGTTTCTGCTGTCATGACACCAGACTGAACTTGCACACGAGCAACACCAAAGTCAGCAACCTTCACAACCTATAAAGCACAATACGTAAGCAGTCTGTATAGATATAAGGATCGATGATCACCAGGAAATCGACTTCATTTCTTACGTGATTTTCATTCATTAAGAGATTAGCGGTCTTTAAGTCTCTATGGATTATATTATTTTGGTGCAGATAGCTCATCCCCTTTGAAACATCAATAGCAACTTTGAGTAACACCGGAAGCCTGAAAAAACCTTTCGTTTTATGCAGAAAATCGTAGAGACTTCCACCGGACATGAATTCTGCATAGAAAGTAACATTCGAAGACAGATAAGAGAAGTCTATTCCGCAACTGAAAAGTAAAACTCAACTAGTCTTTTCTAGTGATTACCTGTGATTATACATAATCGTGGAGGTTTCGTGCATGCACCAATAAACTGCACAACATTCTTGTGGCGGACTTTCCTGTACGTACCAGAAAGAAGCGATCAGGTAGTGTGTGCACACAGATAGAAGTTGATAATAGTGAAATTGCAGCAACGAAACAGGACATAAAGCTATCGTTCGAACCTTAATATATAAATTTCTTGAGCAAAATCTCTTCGTAAATCTTCATTTAGGCACTCAGACTTGAGAACCTTAATAGCCACTTCCTGATTATGGAATGAACCTTTATACCTGCAAATACGAAAACTCGTTAGGCCATAGTGAGTGACTATATTGTATTCTTGATTTGAAGTTGACACTTTTACTGACAAATCACCAGTTGAGCCAGTTGCGATTTTATATTCATAATTCAGCAGTGCATTGTCGATTTCCCATGCTTCACTCCCGTTGCTAGGTGTATCTACATGGTTCGCGATAATGTTGATACCAGTTTGTACAAACTTCATTTTCGGGAACAAAAGGTCTTGATTTAACCCCGGCTGTTTCAGCGTTGCGTTGAGTCTGTCAATTACTTTTACCTCCATATTTGAAATTTCCTTCACCAGGACACTTCTTAGCTGATCAGTTTCCTAAAAATGACAAAAGAGAAAGAATGTCGAGACTTATATGAAGATATATCGAGATGAAGTACCTCAATTTATATGTTCAGCTAATTAAGTACCTCATTTTCCCAACCATCGACCACAAAGACATCCAAGGAGTAACCGTCTTTCGTTGAGAAAGCATGAGCTTCTTGAATGTTCAATCCAATCTCCGAAAGTAAAGAAGTTAACTGAAATAAAAATGCATTCACCTTAATCGATATGTCATGTAAAGAACTTAATAGAGAACGTTAGGAGAGGGAAAATGTCTGAACAAGACATCTACATTCAGAACAAATGACTATAAGTGACACATTAGTTTAGCAACACGGTGGTAAACTACTTGCGATGACACAGAACTACTTATGTATTGACAAAGTAGAGCTTCACTGCACGAAACGTAAAAGCAAATTTTCTTCTTTTCTTGAAAATAGTAAAATTCCGGAGAACCAGGATGTATAACATCATTCTATGAGAGTACAGAGAGATTCTTGAAAGAGATATAACGTTGACATAGAAAAGGCTTACCCGAAAGAGTAGCTTGGGCTTGTCAACTGTTGAAATCGTTATTTCATACAAAGGCCTGCGTAACACAAGTAAAGAAGATAAAATTGCAAAACGTTGAAGGAATGAAAAACACCTTACACACGACGATGAAAGAAAAGAATATGTTACCGAAATGACAGTGAATTTCCATTCACAGCACTATTTCCATCTTGAACATATAATTTATTGGTTCCTAACGCGAGCTCTGTGCTTGGCGACAAACCAAAGGCAGGTGGAGGATGCATGCTGTAAATTTGAATATGAAAAGTAAAAAAGTTGAAGATGTCATCACTATACTGAACATAGTAAAGAGAGTTCAGATATACTTAAATTTGTATCGTCATGTCTCTACCTGCCGTGGTGATCAATACCTTGTGCACCTCCCCTTCTCGAGAAAGTAGAATGAACTGAATCCCCGGGATTCCCATCAGATATTCGATGAATCTGGATAGCAGAAAATCAAATGAATAAGTTTTTATTCAATTTGCTTCAATCACATATGCTAATCGAAAAATGAAGAACTTAAAAGAAAATCAAGAGAAATTGTAAATGTCATGGTTCAAGTCCATGACACGTATTTGATAATATTCGTTGAAGTGACAATTCAATCAAATATTACTACGTTCATGATTGAGGTGACATAATTTGGTCATCATAGAAAGAATGAAGCGCGAAAGTTGGACAATAGTACTACCTGCACTAGGCGGACTTCAACTGCTGGCGCGGGATTCTGGTAGTGTGCCATTTGCAGCAAGTTCTTATGCATAACAACATCTTGTGCTCTCTCAATATTCACATCAACTGCATACCTATATTAGCCATCTTTGAACTTATGATAACTCGGAAAATAGAGTAACAACCCGTTAAACTAGTCACTGTTGGGTGGTCTTGGGCCTTCTCAACCCAAAAGCTAGCTCAAAGGTTGAGGCTTTCCCTCACACTTATAAATTGACCACCAGCCCCTTCCACATCCGATGTGGGATAACCCAACAATCTCCCCCTTCACACATCGGGCCTTGGGTCGAAGAGCGACAACCCAGTTTCTCCCGGTGGGGCTGAGACTTGTTGACAACCCGGGCTCTGATACCAGTTTGTTGGGAAAACACGGACAAGCACAAAAGTATATATGGTAAAAGTAATAGAAATAAAATGGGAAAATAACGACACCAAGAATTTTACGTGGAAACCCTTCTGAATAAGGGAAAAAACCACGGACCAAGAGGAGCAATTGATATTACTATAGTAAGGAATTTTACACTGTGTAGTCACGAATACAATACTCAAAGTGACTACTACACACTCAAAAGGAACAACACTCTTTTGGTTTCCGTCTTACTAAAATATCGCTCACACTCTATTTTTCTTCACAGACTATTTTCTTGTATAGTCTATGGAATACCTCACTTTGCTCTCAAAATGGTTTTTCTCTCTAAATGGTGTGTTCTACAAATGAGCAAGAATGCTCTATTTATAGAAGGATAAAACCATGCCTATGTCACTAATGACATATGTAAACATAGCAAAGTCAAGAATGGTTGCAAATCTTACCAATTTGCCAACTACCAAATCTTTCAAAGTCAAGAATGGTTGCAAATCTTACCAATTTGCCAACTACCAAATCTTTTCTTTTCAACTCCAATTACTATTCCTTTTTAACAATTGCTTGTACCAATTGAATAGCTAAAGTTGACTAAAACAATGGGATGGATTCAACAAATCTCCCCCTCCAGTCCCATTTACTGGAAGAAGGTATCTTCAACTTCTTTAGAGAGAGCTCATACCCACAAGTTCTTTGCATAACTCGAACTTGTCTTTCGGTATCATCTTGGTCAGCATATCTGCAGCATTTTCACTTGTGTGAATCTTTTTGACGTGAAATGATTCATTCTCCACTTTCTCACGAATCCAATGATATCTGACGTCAATGTGTTTTGTTCTTGCATGGTACATGGAGTTCTTGCTTAAGTCTATTGCACTCTGGCTGTCACAATAGACAATATACTCCATCTGATTCAAACCAAGCTCTTGAAGAAATCGCTTTACCCATATCATCTCCTTGCCGGCTTCAGTAGCCGCAATATACTCAGCTTCAGTTGTAGATAGTGCAACACACTTCTGCAACTTTGACTGCCATGATATAGCTCCCCCTGAAAAAGTAAACAAATATCCAGTAGTGGATTTTCTGTTATCAAGGTCACCTGCCATATCAGAATCTGTATAGCCTTTCAAGATTGGATTTGATGCTCCAAAACACAAGCATTCATCTGAGCTTCCTCTAAGATACCTGAGTATCCATTTCACAGCTTCCCAATGCTCTTTTCCCGGATTTTCGAGAAATCTACTGGCAACACCAACTGCGTGAGCAATATCAGGTCTAGTGCACACCATTGCATACATTAGACTTCCGACGACGGGAATATGGAACTTTGGCCATGTTCTCTTTTTCCTCCCTAGTTGTAGGACACATCTTCTTGCTCAACTTCATATGACCAGCAAGAGGTATACTCACAGGCTTCGCATTATTCATATTGAAGCGCTCCAGTACGCGTTCAATGTACTTCTTCTGGGACAAATAAATCTTCCTTTCATCTCTAAGACGAGTAATTCTCATGCCCAAAATTTGTTTGGCATTACCCAAGTCTTTCATAGAAAAAGACTTACACAACTCTTTCTTCAGATCGTCAATCTTGGAAGTATTCTTGCCCACAATCAACATATCATCCACATACAACAAAAGGATGATGAAATCATTGTCAGAAAATTTTTGTACAAATACGCAATGATCTGAAGAAGTCTTCTTATAGCCTTGCTCCCCCATGACAGATTCAAACTTTTTGTACCACTGTCTGGGAGCTTGTTTTAGGCCATAGAGACTCTTTTTGAGTTTGCATACAAAATTTTCTTTACCATCTACTTTGAAGCCCTCAGGTTGTTCCATATAAATCTCTTCTTCTAGGTCACCGTGAAGGAAAGCCGTCTTCACATCCATCTGCTCAATCTCTAAATTAAGACTAGCAGCCAAACCTAGAACTGTGCGAATTGAGGACATTTTCACAACATGAGAAAATATTTCGTCAAAGTCAATACCTTTCCTTTGACTGAATCCCTTAACAACCAATCTAGCTTTGTACCTGGGCTTCAAGTTGTGTTCTTCAACTTTAACTTTGAACACCCACTTGTTCTTCAAAGCTCTCATGCCCTTTGGAAATTTTACCAACTCATAAGTGTGGTTCTCATGCAAAGACTTCATCTCGTCTTGCATGGCTTCAATCCATTGATTCTTGTGCTCATCTTCCATGGCCTCCTTATAACATTCAGGTTCTCCCCCGTCAGTGAGTAACACATACTCATTGGGTGAATAACGGGAGGAAGGAAACCGCTGTCTTGTGGACCTCCGAAGCGGAATATTTGATTCGTCCACAACTTCATGAGCAACAGGATCATCAATAACAATATCATTGTTATTATCAACATCAACATGTTGATTCAATACATGATTCTGGGCGCCACCATGATTATCAAACCCAACAACATCATGCACACTTGTGTGAGGAACTTCATCATGATGAACTGTACCATCAAAACTTGAAGATTCTACCTTCTCCGCTTTGTCAATATCTTCAATTGTTTGATTCTCCATGAAAATAATATCACGGCTTCTCACAAGTTTCTTTTCAATTGGATCATATAGCCTGTAACCAAATTCATCTAGGCCATATCCAATGAAGATGCATTGCCTTGTCTTGGCATCTAACTTTGACCTCTCATCTTTCGGCACATGTACAAAAGCTTTGCAACCAAATACTCTCAAATGGTCATAGGAAACATCCTTTCCATACCAAACACTATTTGGTACATCACTTTGTAAAGCAACAGCAGGAGATAGATTAATAACATGTGCAGCGGTCAATAAAGCCTCACCCCAAAATGAGTTTGGCAACTTTGCTTCAGAAAGCAAACATCTAACTCTTTCCATCAAGGTCCTATTCATCCTCTCAGCCAAACCATTAAGCTGAGGAGTCTTGGGAGGAGTCTTCTGGTGTCTAATACCTTGATGCTTGCAGTATTCGTCAAATGGTCCACAATATTCACCACCATTATCAGTACGAATACATTTCAATTTCTTTCCAGTTTCTCTTTCAACTGAAGCCTGAAATTGCTTAAAGACACCTAACACTTGGTCTTTAGTCTTCAAGACATAGACCCAAAGTTTTCTCGAGAAATCATCAATGAAAGTGACAAAGTAAAGTGCACCACCCAATGTCTTTGTCTTCATTGGACCACATAAATCAGAGTGCACTAACTCAAGCAACTCTGTCTTTCTTGAAGGAGGGTAGGTCTTAAAGGAAACTCTATTTTGTTTACCAGCCAAGCAGTGCTCATATTTTTCTAATTTAGCACTTTGGAAATTTGACAATAATTTCTTCTTGGCTAGAACATTAAGTCCTTTCTCGCTAATGTGGCTAAGTCTCTTGTGCCATAATGTTGAAGAGCTATCGCTCTCAACTGCATTCACCATATCAACACAAGCAGAGGCCGTAGTCCAGTATAGACCACGATGTTTGTTACCACGAGCCACAACCAAGGAACCCTTAATGAGCTTCCATTTTCCATCACCGTTGGAACTAACATATCCTTCATCATCTAAAACACCAACAAAAATTAGGTGCAGACGAACATCTGGAGCATGTTTCACATTGTTCAAAACTAGTTTAGTTCCAATACTAGTTTCCAAACAAATTGTACCAATACCAACCACCCTAGAAACAGTCTCATTACCCATACTCAAGGTTCCAAAATCACCAGGAGTGTAGGAAGAGAAAAAATCCTTCCTTGATGTCACATGAGATGCGGCACCAGTGTCCACAACCCAGCTTGACTCATCACAAGCAATATTTATCATGTTTGCATCAAGAACGGTAACAAGATCTTCGGTGGTAACGGTGGCTAGGCAATTTTCATTGCCATCTTGTTTAGTTTCCTCTTTATTGTTCTCCCTCTTCAACTTCCTGCAGAACTTCTTTGTGTGCCCTTTCATGCCACAATGATAGCACTCAATATCCTTAAGTCTGCCTTTGGATTTGCTCCTATTTTGTTCTCTATGCTGAGAACCACGAGTTTTATTTCTCCCCCTGGGGCCAGTTATCAAGACATCCGACGAAGAAGAACTTTGAGTTTTTCTTCTCATCTCTTCGTTCAAGACACTACTCTTGGCGGAATCCATAGAGATCACACCATCCGGAGCAGAATTTGACAATGACGTTCTAAATGTTTCCCATGAATCTGGTAGGGAACCAAGTAGAAGCAAGCCTTGAATTTCTTCATCAAATTTGATGCCCATAGCAGATAATTGGTTCATTATCCCCTGAAAATTATTCAGATGGTCTGTCATCGGAGAACCATCATGATACTTCAAACTCAACATCTGCTTTATTAAGAACATTTTGTTGTTACCAGTCTTTCGAGCATACAAACTTTCAAGATGCTCCCATAGGGTTCGAGCATGTGTTTCCCCAGAAATATGGTTCAACACATTATCGTCGACCCATTGCCTAATGAATCCACAAACCTGTCTATGCAACAGATTCCACTCTTCATCTGTCATTTTATCAGGCTTTACAGTGGTAAATACTGGTTTATAAAAATTCTTGACATAAAGCAGATCTTCCATTTTCCCCTTCCAAATGGCATAATTAACACCATTCAAAGTAACCATTCTACTTGTGTTGGCTTCCATTGTTTTCCCCAAAAATATAGTTATCGCAAATCAAAGTAAATCTTTTCTGATGTGGAAGTTCAGACTGTGCTGCAACCACAGAGCATACTCAGATAAAACCTTGGCTCTGATACCAATGTTGGGTGGTCTTGGGCCTTCTCAACCCAAAAGCTAGCTCAAAGGTTGAGGCTTTCCCTCACACTTATAAATTGACCACCAGCCCCTTCCACATCCGATGTGGGATAACCCAACAGTCACCACAAACAAACTCTTGGCACCGGTAAAATAGACTTATAACTTAGCTCCCATTTTAGCCATAGATTTCGAAGTTGAAACATGAAACGTGGAACTTTGAAGGTTTTGGGGAGGGTAAAGTGTACACAGATCTTACCCTTACCTCAGAGGTAGATAGGTTGTTTCAGATAGACCCTCGTCTCAAATACAAATAGTCCCAAAAAGTAAAAGAAATAACGGAAGTACAAGAAACAACAGATAATAACAAAAAAGCAAATAGTAACAGAAGAGAAACTACAGCAAAACAATACGAGAATCAAGTTACAAGAAATAACAGATAGTAACAGAAATCAAAGGACAAGAAACTACAAGAAAAAGACCCTCGGCTAAAACACAAACAGAACGGAAGTACAAGAAACAACAGATAATAACAAAAACAGCAAATAGTAACAGAACAGAAACTACAGCAAAACAATACGAGAATCAAGTTACACGAAATAACAGATAGTAACAGAAATCAAAGGACAAGAAACTACAAGAAAAAGACCCTCGGCTCAAACACAAACAGAACGGAAGTACAAGAAACAACAGATAATAACAAAAACAACAAATAGTAACAGAACAGAAACTACAGCAAAACAATACGAGAATCAAGTTACAAGAAACAACAGATAGTAACAAAAATCAAAGGACAACAAACTAGAAAAGCAATATTACAACTACTAATATGAACGGACAACAAGACTACTAGACATCATACATGGTCCGATCATCTCGTTTGAAGATAAATTTACAAAATCTATAGTCAAACGCTAGCTCAAAACTTGAAAAACAAAGATTACCTTAGAGGAAGTTTAGTGAAATGAGCCCACAGCTCATCCTCAAAACCAGGTTGATTCGATTCTTCATCATTCGACTCCCTTAATCTTCGAATCACTTCTTGAAACACTTCAACTTTCTCTCTTCTCTTTCGAGTACGATTCTGAGGCAACCCCAATAATCCTCCACTACTACAACTCACTGAATCTTCCATCATCCAAAAAAACAGAATCAGCTTAAGCAAATATTACAAAAAATGAATGTGAATATACTCCTCAAATTCAAATTCTAATTAATTATCACAAGAAAAAAAGGAAGGTACAGAGAAAACTAGTTAAAAATTAAAAAAAAATAGAGTAGTTGAAGAACTACTACAATGTATCATATATTCTTTATATCATATGCTTACATCATGAAACAGAAAAATATAAAACAAAAAAAAAAACAAAAAAGCAAGTAAGAACACAGTTTATTCAGTAATCGCGTAGTTTCTTATTATTCAACGTGTATTACTATCTGTTGTTTCATTTGCTTTGTATCTCGCTACTTTGAAATTTACATTAGGTAACTAACTTTTGTTCGAATGCTATAAATCAAACGGAAAAATGGTTAAAAATGCCTTTAAATTATGCGAAATTGAACGAAAATATTTTTCGTTAATTAATACTTTGGTTCAGAAATATCGTTACAGAAGGATGTGGATTCAAACAAGGTTTGTAAGCTTTGTTTATATCACCAAATTGTCTTATTTAATTCTTAATTATACTTTGTTTAAGAATTATATCCATTTCATGCATATTTTATTGAATTATAAAATTGGATTATATAGAGTTTGATAGTTACTCACAACCACAACTTGTTTCTTCTTGTCCAATAAGATTACAAATTTGTCTCATTTTCCACTCAAGAGATTCTATATATGATGACACCATCAAAAACTTTTTTTTAAAAAAAATTGTGTATTTTTTTCTTCATATATTAATGTTGGTGCAATTAGATTCATTTAATAATTAATTAGATTGCTTACCTCATTGCTTGAATCACTTGTATAGTATCTTATTGGTAGGAAAAATAGTGATGTTAATGGAACTTAGAAATAGTCAGCAACATTTATATGAGCTATTTTAAATTGTTTGAACCTATGTAGTATATATAAACAGATCATTAGTCCATTTTTTAGTAAAAGGTTTAAATACGTTATTAAATTTTGAAAAAAAAAACTTATTTATGTTATTTGTTAAAAGATTGGTTTATCTTTTATCTTATTTCGTTTGAGAAAAGGTTTATCCGTGTATATAAACGAAAATGGCATATATGAGTCAAACTTTTAACGGATGGAATAGATGAGCATTTTCTCAAAGTTCAGTGGCATAGTTTAACATTTTTTAATTTAAAAAAAGAATTTAATCAATGATGTGGCTGAATCATAATTGATCACTAATAAAAAATAATTTTGCGAGATCGTAAGTTAACCAATAATGATATGGATGAGACTTTTTTTCTCAAACAAAAATGGCATAAATGAGTCAAACCTTTAACGGATGACATAGATATGACCATTTTCTCGAAGTGTAAAGACATATTTGAGTCGTTTTGTTTTAATAAAACAGGACTCTAACTTACTTCAACTCCCTTTCATGTCTAGGCCCAAACTAGAGCGAGAATCGACAGTCCAAACAGGGATAAAGTACATTATACAACACTTAAATAACTCAAAGGTAGTTCAAGAGAGAAGGATTATCCAAGTAGATATAAACAATCATTAGTCTGTTTCCCGATCAATGTGTGAGTCTAACGCACTCCAACATCATGAACCTCTTACGTCTGTGGTTCCACGATCATCCTAACTCAATATATTCGATCTCGAATATCTACATATCTATCTAGATTAACCAAAATTTAAGCTATGAAGAGTAAAATTAAACATTTAAATTCTGAATCTGCCTAATCGGGGTTGGATGTGGGTGGGTAGGGGACCATGTGGATATCCCTCCATCCATCAATCTAGATGGTTGAAAAAAATTATTCTTTTTTTTTTTGCTTTCGTCACATTGCTTTTTCTCCAAAGTTAGTGGTACTACACTTTTAATACTTGTTCCCCATTAGCCCTTTTTCCCCTCTTATTCTTATGTCACAAACAAATATAATATTCCTTTTGTTTTAAAATAAATCTATTTTTAAACGGACAAGTGAGGTTTGCTCCGGTGGTTGATCGAACACATTTATCATCGATCAGTAGGTCGACGGTTCAAGTCATGTTAGAATGTAATAAGGAGAAACAAACACTTCCTAGTACATTTTCATTGTCATAGATATGTACATATTTTGAATTCCTATTGACAAACTACAGTCCTATATAGATGCATTACAAACAAATTTTCTATGAGACTGCAGTAATTCGAGTTTTTTCCTGCTGTACAACGCGAGCCAAGCTCAACGATATTGACAACATAAACCTACTCCATGTCGAATTTAAGGCTCTTCGAAATCTGAATTGCTTAGTCTGCAACTGATTACAGGACAAGCTGAACTTATCATGAAGCTCTCAATGAAGGCTATCATCTGCATAAGCATCAATAACGTGAGGAACGGAGACATTAAATTGAAACGAAAAAGTGGGACTTTTACCCACTCTAACACCCCCCTTCATGCCCAGACCTAACTGGAGCGTGGACCAGGAATGGACGTGACTCTGATACCATGTAAAGATATGACACATGAGCCTAATTCAAACTCAAAATCTAGTTCATTAGGGAAGGATTGCCCAAGTCCATATAAGGAGACCACCAGTCCATTCCCCAACCAATGTGAGACTTTTACCCACTCTAACAATACGTGTTTTTCCCGTTCTCTCCAAATACGAAGACTCGAGGAGGGATCAGGAAAGGAAATTGAAGATGCAATTTCAGAAGCCACTTACGAAAGCAAAGGCAGCACAGGCTAATCCGAATCCTGGGAAATGGAAAGGTGCATGATCTGATAGAAATAAAGCTGGAAAAAAAATGATAACCTTAGTAACAATCAGATTTAAATGGAATTGTAAATCGCGAACACGAGGGGAGAAAAACAAAATCACAGTTTAGATACCTGTTAAAGGACTGAAAATTAACGGAGAAACTACACTCGCGAAGGAACATATTCCTGTGATGCATCCTTGAACCTTTCCCTAAAAACAGGAAATGAAACAAATTTTGAGACAACGACAACATATCCAGTGTGATTTCACAGGTTGAGTCTAGGTAGGGTAGAGTATACAGAGACGTTATTCCTACTTGGGAGGTAAGAGATACTGTTTCTGATAGACCCTCAGCTCAAATACAAGCATATCAAATCATATCGAAAAAGAAATAACATGGCAAAATACTATTATCATTTTGATAGTAACTACAACAAAATAAGTATGATAATCGATGTACAAGAGACAGTAGATACTAATAGAAATCGACCGACAAGAAACTACACGAGAAATACATTAGCAAAATCATTTACAAGACAGAATATAACAGGGGAGAAAACAGAGTTTTAACAAATTTTGATAACAACCTGTTCATTTGGACCAACTTGTTTGGATGCAATGCTCTTCAACTGGAATCAGGTACAACATTTAGTGATTTCTAACTGTAAAACTATCGGAAAAAACAAACGATTATATATACGAGACTTACACAAGGCATCACGAAAATAGACATAACGGAGATCAAAGCGCTAGCATAAGGAACCTACAATGGTAAAGTAGATAATTAGCCATATCACGAAGAACATATATAAAAGCTAGTCCCTCCGATAACTTCTCGTTTTACCCTTAATGACATGATTTTACAGTTACTTAAAACGTCGTGACATGTTCATTAACTACAAGTTTCAAAAGTCTTTCTTGAGTAGTCAAAAACGTTCATGTAAAATGTAACGGAGGGAGTAGTAGATCACAAAAAGGGCTAAAAAACATATGAAATTAACTAGTAAGGATGGAAGAAATTACCCATGAAGACCAAGCAATGCTACAAAGTAATATCTGCATTAATTGAATTTGAGTCAACATTAGTTTAATAAAATCTTTTCATGCTTTGAATTGAATCTATTTTAGCTGTCCATCAACTGATTAAACTAAAAATAGTCATCGCGTGCATGTACAATAAGTATATAATCCATGTATAACATGTATATCATCATGTATAACCCTAACTTGCACAGACTCTTCACTTTCAATGTCGCACCCTCGTCCGAATCTCCCAAAATACATCACTTTTGGAGAATTCGACAGGCACCCATCGATATTTTTGAAGAGTCGGAGCAATGTAGGTATAGTCTATGTATATCAGCTAGAAAAAATAAACAGTAAAATTTGTCTAACTATTTGTGTGAAGATACCGTGAAAATATAGTCAAGGATAGAGTTAATACTGTACATGAAAACAACTAAAAAGGAGTCCAACAGAGAGCAATTTCTCCTCTCCAAGAGCAGAAACTAATATGGGCATTAGAAGAAGCTGCAAAAATATTAAAACATTGAAGATATTGTAAGTTCATTGAGAAGCAAAATGAAAAATAATATGAACGTACAAAATTAAAAAATAACCACCTGTGATATGGATCCTGCAATACCAGATATTATCAACAAATCAGCAAATTGATTTTTGTTGAAGTGAAATTGAGCCTTCAAGAAATACTGAGAAAAAAAATGCACTTTCTGATGTATAATAGATGTATAATTTATGTATACTATATGTATAATCTATGTATAATATATGTATAATTTATGTATACTAACTAAGAGAAGTACAGAGCGAATCCTACCGGCTAGTTGTGTAAAGATCCCAATATTATACTAGACAATTCGTGTTTAGACCAGAATCACGTGAACAAAGTAGCTTTTATTCGGATTTCATTGCATAAAAAATGATCTTTAGCAGCAAATAACAATAGCTTAATTGCACTAATTATGTATTTTTAGTGTCAATTAGCACTCTTCATTAATGTTACTGAAATCTATAGCGGCATTGAATCCAGTGTCAATCAACTAAGTACTCTTTGTTAATAAATATATTATATGTCACTAAAAGTTATTTTTATTATAATGTCTTATCCTATCGGCTAGTTGTGTTGAGATCCCAATATTACACTAGACAACTAGAGGCATATTTAGACTAGAACCTACAAGTTCACGCGAATCAAGTAGCTTTTATCCAGATACATATTAAGAAATCTACTAAATATCTAAAAATATTTAATTGTTAACTCAGTTATTATATATATATTAACTTAAGGTTTCAATAGAAACTCATAAAATTCAAATCTTGAATCCGCCTCAGTAAAATACCGCGCATTAATAGGAAGTAGTGAAACTTACAAGAAGAGAAGAATCAAGTCCAACATGTGCAACATGGGCAAAGAAAGAAACAATAGCTGCATGTAATAATGTGGAGCTGCAAATTTTTACACAAAAATTATGATTAATAAGAAAGCCAAAAAAAAATAATATTTATATTGCTTGAACTCTTCAAAAATATCGTCATATCTGTGTCAGATCAACCAAAAACCAAAAGTAGCTCATTTTTGAACGATCTGACACAGGTACAATATTTTTAAAAAGTCCGAGCAACATATCGAGTGAATTCACAATCTTACCTATTCCTTAACAAACATAACACATCATTGAAAGAAGGCAATGTCTTGAATAATTGGACTTTATTCTTTGGAGCTTTTTCCAATAGACAAATTGTTTCAATTCCTTTAGTAGAAATTTGATCTTTTATCAAAGGCTCAGGAAGAAACATTCTTGTGTATACAAGAGCTATTATTGCCACTATTGCAGCAACCTGTTAGTAACAATAGTTTAATTTAGCAAAAAAATTGAAATCGCGAAAGTCGTATACAAAAAATATTATGAGTTTAACTTCTATATACAGATAGTATATATATATATATATATTTTGTATAAGAGGTTATAACTAACTGACTTTTTGTAACATGTCCAAACTCCAATCGCGTTTCATTATAGGGTTAGTGAATATAAGTTAAATCGTAGTATTATCAGTACTAAAATAACGTTAGACGTTTTTAAGACGTATCAGAATAAAACGAGTGTCACGTTCACGTACTTGGAAAGTGGAAGCCACGGAGAGAAAGCGAGTAGAGAGATTTCCACAGACAAAAGCAGAGGAGGCAATGCCTGATAGGACTCCAAAGACAGAGGCACGACGATTCTCTGGAACAACATCGGCCTGAATTAAGTTATATATATCGTCAGTATATATATAAAAAAAAGTTTATTGGATAATATTTATATATATCGTTAGTATAAATAATTTTTACCACGTAGGCAAGAGCAAGGCAATGAACATTTCCTTCACAAACTATAGCAACCAGAGTTTTTAGGACATAGTATGCATAGAAGTAGTATTTTGTCCTGCTGTATGCCAATATCACTGTACACATGACAAAATTAGTCAAGATATGCTCAATATGTTGTTACACAATTTGAGATTTCATTTTATTTTGAGTCTGACGGCTTATCGAAAACAATCTTTCATCCCATAAAGATAAGGATTTTTAGCTTGCATAAGCCCCACTGCCTCTAAATCGCACTAGTGAAACTACACTGAATATGTTATTGTTGTTGTAACACTAAAGTTATAAAATTTATTTCTGAAAAAATGCATAAGTACCCCAAACCTATGCCCGAAATCTCAGATACACTCTTATACTATATTAAGATCTTATTACTCCTGAACTTATTTTGAAAAAATTGTCAACACGCGTTGGGCTCAGAAGATAGTGTCATGCAGGCCGAAAAGGGATAGAAAATTATTTATAAAATAAGTTCCGGAGTAATAAAACCTTAATATAATATTAGTGTATCCGTGAGATTTCGAGCATAGGTTTGGAGGTACTTATGCATTTTCCCTCTATTTTTTGTATTGGTAAAATCACTGTACTAAATTCATAAAGCTAGTTTTTGTAACGGTAAACTATCATTAACTTTAAAAAGTTAAATTTATGTATTTTAATTTTAAAATCTATAATCAAACGAGAACGAAGATAGAAGGAATAGTGGTAGGTACCTAGAGGGAAGATAGAAAGGGTCAAAGGGAGCATGAGCATTACTTTTCTTCCATGAGTGTCTGATAGATTTCCCAACAAGGGCATTATAATTAGTGATCCCAAACCTATTAGCTGCACCATCATCAAATAAAATTAAAATTTATTAATTCATCAATTTCACCAAAAATATTGTATTCATGATATTCAATAAAAAGTCTAAACTGTAACTGATAATTTGAAGATTTTTAGTATTATTTGAATATTTTTAAATGGACGATTCATTTATTATGATATCAGAGTCAATCCTATGATGTTGGGCTCCTAAATAGATTGTCTATCGCTTCACATGTATAGTCTTGATCGTGCCTAGGCGTGTCTCCGGGGGGTGGGGGTGACTTGCACCCGATATGATTTTGAAATTGAGTTAAAACCAATATCGCTCTATGAAAGGTCGAAGTCAAAAAGGGTCGAGAGGTTTTTTCAAACACGCTTTGACAGAAAATTACATTATTTATTTATAGTGAAAAATACTTTTTTTTATGTATATATAGTAAATATTAAACTTCCTTCTACATTTTTATGTCTTTACTTCTTTATATATAAAAACTATCTAGTGAAAATCTTCGCTCAGCTACGTACTCCGTATAATAATCAAAATAAAAACAAAATAAGAGGGGGAAATGGTAGTTAAAGTGGGGTAGGTATATAAGATGAGACATTTGTATTTATTGAAAAATTAACCATCAAAAATTTAAAGTTAAACATAGAGGAAGTTTCCCTTTTTATAGGAACTAGGGGAAACTTCCCACTTAAAAACAAGATAACATAGTCTTTTATTTTAATACGATCATTTTGTATTTGATATTTACTGATTTAGTATATCAATTTTGAAAAAAGTACAAAATAAAAAATTCAATATTATAATTCTCTCACCTTTATTTGTTTTTTTAAAAAAAGACATTCTCAGAATTTGAATTCAAAATCTCGTAAGGACCATAAAGCGGTTGAGTAATGTCTTATATGCATCATCATACTATAGGAGTGATGATTTTTTTTCTATCTGGCTATCTATTTATAGTGTCCACGTGTTTACATTTATTTATTTATTGTTTAAATATTCTTCAATTTAGGAACATACGTATAGAAATGAAATTTTTAAATGGTTAATGACTAGATAAGGCACATGGGTATTTTTTAAAATGATTTATTATAAACACTTCTATAGTTGTAACTTTAAGTATGTGTTATTCTATTTTTATTTATTTTTCTTTTCCACCTTTTTTGGATTCCCTTCTAAACAAAGTTCAACAAGTACTCTCCCTTTGAAGTGTATTAAAATTCACAATTAAACCTAATTACAAACCAACTAAACTAAAATAATTTGATGTACGAAAGATATAGACAGATTCAGAATTTAGAATTAGTGATATAATTGTGACTCGTTGTACACACGTTTTCGAGTTCCTTTTGCATATATTTATTAAGATTTGAGCAAAATGTAAGAGGCTAGAGGAAATTAAGCAAGCTAGTGAGCTATTGATGTTTAGTGTATATGGCTCTATTAAGTGTAAAAAGTATTACTCCTTCCGTTTCACAAAGAATGGTTTAGTTTGACTTGACACGGAGTTTAAGAAAATAAAGAAGATTTTTGATCACGTGGTCCTAAATTAAAGTTATGTCAAATGTATAAAATTGTCCTTTAATCTTGTGGCCTTAAACATGTCACGTGAAAAATTGTTATCAAAAAAATAAAAAAATCATTTTTTTTTAAACAGACAAAAAAAAAAAAGGAGATCATTTTTTTTAACGGAGGGAGTTAAAAGGGAAAACATGTCACTTATAACAATAAGGAAATTAAAGTCCCTTACTTTTTAACAAAAAATTAAAATGAAAATGCCACTTTATTATATGGTGCTAATAAAGAAAAATAATAACAAGTGGCCTTCTATGAATTCTAGCAAAAAATAAAAAATAAAAAAAATTATGACATAAGCAAAATTACGAGTATTAGTGACATCCTAAATTGTTTGTACATGCATACAAAATTCCAATTGAAAAACCTTTTCTTGTTACGATTCATTGAGATTCATAAATAAAAAAATAATAAATTCAATTGAACTCACAGAACTTATTTATTCAGGGAATGAACAAATACCGTATGTTGAATTCCGGTGAGATATATAGCAATGGAGCATTCATCTTTTCCAGGACAAATGGCTGACATAGTAATATCAGTAATGGATGGAATCACCATAAATATAGAGAAACAATGGAGAAATACTGTCATGAAGAGATGTCTTAGACCATTACTAGACAAATTTTCCATATCTCCAAAATTATTTTATTATTTTGAAATAAAGAACAAAATAGAGAAAAAAAAAACCCTTTGAGTATTAAAAAGAAGTTTAAATATATATGTATAAAGAAAATTAGTTTTGTATTTTTTTTGTGATGACTTTTGGATTATATTTTTCTCTGTCTTCATGCAAAGTTAGCATGACAATAAGGAAAAGTGTTGTTTGCTGGCTCTAGCTTTATTATATAAAGTTAAAAAAAGGAAATAAGAGGGAGAAGAAAATGAAATATGTGTATGACAAGAGAGTAAAATGAGGAAAAAAGAAAGAATAATTAGGTATATATTTGCTATATTTGATAATGAGACATGAGGGGGTTGGGGGTTGAGGGTGTTTAGAGGTATTTTTAACATGGTTAGAAGTTATGATAGGCAAAAATAATAGTTTTTGAATGTTTATATGTAAAGTTTGAGGATAAAGGTTCGAGATTTGGATCAAGTGAAGTACATCAGGGACAAAGGTGGTAAAATGTTGGTGGTCATGAGATATAGGACATTTTAAGAGGTATTAAGATTTTGTGTATTGTAGATTTATATATGGTAAGGAGGTTAGGGGTATTATTCATAGGATGCACAAGGGGAGAGTGATCATATGATATTTCAACGGAATTTGAAAGAGCGCAAATAATAATGGACTAAGTTGTTAATGTGCGGACAGATAAAGGTAGAATATGATGATCCTTTTGTATAATAAATAAGGGTGACATTCAGAATTGTAAAAATTATAGGGATATCAAACTGCTAAGTCACACTATGAAAGTGTAGGAGAGAGTGGTGGAGCTAATAATTAAGGTCGAGGAGGGACATTTCTAGTTTTAAGAACCAATTCAAATTCATATCGGATTGTTCAAGTACTACAAGACATTTCTTTGATTAAGAGAGTGGTGAAATAGTATTGAGAAAGAAAAATAGATCATCTTCACATTGTATTCATCAACTTAGGAAAAACTTATAACAAGATTCCGATAGGTTCCGGTGGCTTACGCTAGAGCAACTAAGGACAAGTATGATGGAGCTAAGACCTAGTAAGAATTACATTTTTACTAATTTACCCTTTTAATTTTTTTTAACACACTATTTATATATCTTATCCATTAATATTAAAATTAACAATGAAAAAGTTTTTAAAAAAAATTTAAAATATTTATATTCTCTATATATGTAACAATATGAACAAATAATACGAGACAACGAAAATAGCAAAATAGTCAAAATTGCATAGCTTTGAATTGATGCAATAAGCAATCATTAAAAAAAATAAAAACTCACGCTTTGAAGCGTACAAGTTTTAACAATTTACAACCCACTCCACACACTTTACTCTCCAACTACTTGGGACCCTCACTTTTCATACTATTAATTAACAAAATAAATTTTATATTTTCTGTCTCAATTTATGTGGCGTATTTGAAATTTTGAGATTCAAATTTTTATACTTTCATTGTGAATTCGGATATGCAATTCAAAATATTTGAAAGACATAATAAATTTAATTGACTCTCGAAGTTTGCCATGTAATCGTTAAATTAAGTTTTTATTCATGAATTATCAGTGAAGAAATCTTTATTGTAGTAAACACTCTACTCTTTCTTTTTACCCATAAAAAAAATCATCTTCAAAAGGGTTTTATGCTAAAATCTTAATATATTGTTTTTATTCTTATTGATGCTTTTTATGTATCGTATTGAAGTCTGATTAATATGGACTCGTAATGCGTAGAGCCCAATTTGAAGGGAAAATATTTTCTATCAAGGATTTTTTTTCATATTCAAAGTTTGAACCCCAAAATCTCTAAGTAAAGAAGGAATAATCTCATTCGCTACGGAAATAATTTCGTGGTATCACTACTGAATTTATAATATTTTCCCGTTGTCTTGTTTGATGTGTTTTAGTTTAATTGTGCATGGAATATATAAAAATTAAAAAAGACTTCTAAATCTTATAATTTTAAATTAAAGATATATATTCAAAATATTTTATGAATTTCGTCATGTTAAGCATGTCATGTAAGATGCTTGAATTAAAAAATTACTTTGTCGGTCAATCAAAAATCTTAATAGTTTAATTAGTTGACTACCTGAACTCCTATCTTGTTGGGGTGATCTGATTCCTCACATTGTAATCTCCTCCCTCGTTTATTTTTTTAAAAAAAATATTACTCTATTTATGATCTCTTTCTTAGAAAAGAAATTGCGTAAATTCTGCTTTTTTTGATCCCATGCTTTTCGTTGATCCACGTAAAACACTCCATGTAAGATATTTGAAAGAAAAAACCATTCACATATTGGACCCATTAGTAAAATTGAATGCAGAAAATCTTTACCCAAATTAGATAATTGATTGAATATATTCGAATTTGCCGTTTACTTTTTTTAATCGATATGCATAACCTTTCATCGTCTATACACACAAATCTTTGTTATTTTTAATTGGAAAATAATTGAAATATACGTCTTTTTCCTTATTTTCAATTTCCTCTTCTATTTTTAAAACCCCTTAATTTTTTAATGTATCCTAGCCACATATTATGTATCCGTTTTATTTTATAATGTATCCCAGCTAGTTTTCAATGTATCCAAGCTACATATCATGTATCCGAGCTACATGTTACGTATCCTGTTTATGTTATAATGTATCCGAGATACTCTTTAATGCATCCGGTTTGTGTTACTTATTAAGAGATAAAACTATGTTATTCCTAAAATTTATCTTTTTTAATTTAAACGGTTGGATAAATGGCTATATTGATTAATTCTTGTCCTTGTTGGGTTGATTTGTTGGCCCAAACTATAAGCAAGCCCAATTGTCATTTACCAGTAACATACATGAGCTAGTGGCCCACAATAAGGGAAAATTGTGAAACAAAATGAAAGTTACATATTTAGCCAATCAATTTAAATAATTACATTCGATATTAAATATATATTATTATGTAAAAAATGTATATTTCATGTATATCATACATTAACGATTAGTTTTTTGATGAACGTTTATTTATGTTAACTTCTATTTAAAGCATTGTATGGTTCATTTATTCGTATATTTTACATGCTAATTCTAGTTTCAATTGCACTTGTAATTTGTAATTGCATATTCTTTTCGATTAATCAAAAAATAATTATATCGATATATCAATAGAATAATTTTTTCTCGAAAACACGAAGGGCGAACTCATTTCTTTAATTTTCTAATAAGAATCGATGACACTTCAAGTGCTTAAATTCTTGTCTATAAATTACACCGTTTTACTGTGTTATCGTGATAAATACAATTTAATTTTTTTTATTACCATAGCATAACATTATAATTGTTATTCATGGATAGGACTTTTTGTTTCCAAATCGCACCATTTTAAAATCAGCTCAATAATTACGCCGGTGGATTAATTAATTATAAACTGATAAGACAAAAATCATGTATTATGACAATTTATGGATTTTTGTGATATACAAATCTTTTTTTAGCAATGAAATTAGTGATATATACACAACTAAATACGAAAAATTTGGAATCTTATTGGTAAACAACTCAACCATGGCTGCAATTAGTTTGTCAACAACTACATGTGTGTAATTATTGTGTGAAGCTACCACCAAATAAAATTAAATTTTATTAGGTGAATCCGAACAAAATTCATTTTCGCGTGTCTGATTAATTTATATTTATATTTATATAATTTTTTAAAAAAGTATAATCATATAATATAACTAAAATAATATTTGTGCTGAAATATAAAAGTAAATATCATGATTTAAGAACCCTAGAATTATAAGATCATTGAACATATGCAAGCTCGATTGAAGAAAGAGAACAATCCCTCGGAAAATTCCATTTAATTGGAAAGAAAGACGAGTAATAAAAAGCTACGACTGGCATGAATAAATTGAATTTCAAAAAATTTCATAATAAATTACACTATCAGTATATGCGATTTAATATTTTTAAATGATTGGATTTTCATTTATAACATATCATACATTATTAAGAAGAAATTAAACAAAAACAAGAAACTAAAAGGAAAAAAAAATAAACAATTTGAACTTATCTAATATTGCAATTGAAGAGGCTTAGGTTGGACCATAGTTCTCCTTTTCCATAAGTTAATTTCCTTCCTTGGCTCCAAACATATAGTTGTTCTACTTCTACCTAATAATATTGGACCAGAAAAAGGACTAATTTCGTCATCATCATCGTCATCATCGTCTGTATAATACTTACGTTCATCTTGAGGTGTAATTTGTATCGACCTCCAGTCAAAATTGGTCAACGGTTCCCTACCACTAGCGAATCGTTGCATTTGACTCAAACAAGGTGCTCTATCAGGAAGTTTACAAACAATATTCTCAGTTGTAACATCTGATTTTCGCCCTGATATCAATTTTGATTTTCCACCAAACATACTACCAAAATTAGACATCGATTTCCTTGTAATGTTTTTTCGTTGATTTTTACTAGGGCTAGTATTTTCGCTACTTCCCATACGATTCAACGTCTTCTTTTTATTTTGCTTGATTTGCCCCATACATGATATTTTAGGCGAACCGGGCTCGGATTTTCGACCCGAAACTTGATGGGCCGGAATTACTGGTATTATTGGGCCTGTAAATCCTTTATGGTGGTGATTTTTGTGATGATGTTCTAATCTTTTTTCTCTACTTGGACTAAAAGGTGCATGTGCATTTTGTAGTATAAAAGCAGCTGCAGCAGCTGCTTTTGGTAGTAATTTCAAGATTGTAATTTTCTTCTTTGATGACTTGCATGGTTTCTCCATGAGTACTCGTGTCACGATCTTGAATTATTATTCACGAACGAATTTAGAAAAAAATTATAGAAAGATTCGATTCTTACTTTAGATCGAGCTGATGTTGATTCAAATTCTACTTTTGATGAACGAAAGATTTGATTCGACTCTGACTTCGTAGATCGAGCCGGTGCTGATCCAAATTGAGATTTTCAATCCTCTTTTAATTTTATGAATGAAAGATTTGATCCTGACTTTGTAGATCGAGTCAGTGTAGATCCAAATTCAACTAGTTAATTCTCGTTGATTTTTCTGAACGAACGATTCGATTCTGATTTCGCAGATCGAGGCGGTGCTGATCCAAATTCAGCTAGCTAATTCTCTTAGATTTTCTGAATTGAAGATTCGATTCTGACTTTGTAGAACGAGCTACTCTTTATTTAAATTGATCAGCTAGATAGTTTCTTTTTTCTCTCTAAGTTTGTGTATGTGATACACAAATGACATAAATATATATAGGTGAAGTGGGGTTGGATATAGTTGGCTAGAAAAATAATATTATTTATATTAAATTAATAAATTAAGGTTGTTAAAAAGGGTGGGGTTATCATTATTGACCTTGTCATTAAGACTGAGGAAAAGAGTAAGAAGAAGAGGCTATAATGAAAAATAAATTAAAGAAAATAATTGTCATATTTGGTAATGATATGACAAAATTTTAATGATATATATTTTTATCATCTTAAATTAAAACTTGAATTTATGATGTTGATATAATGTATATATATATATTTTCAAATCAAATGGTAGAACATGACTTTCATTACTAATTTGTTTATAATTATTTTGACTATTTGCACCATGCATGTCATTTGTTTTTAACTAATAACATATATAAATATTCTAGTCAATATTGATAGTACCCCTTTTCTAAATTTACCTACCCAATCTTATTTTGACTGGTTAATGGTATTTTTTGTTTCTCCAATAATTGATTAAAAATTGAAACTTTTGGATTTATTTAGCTTATTTAACTTTTTAACTATTTGAAATGTGTATTTGTGATATATTCATAATTTTTGAGAATAATTAATCGTTTCATTATTTGATATTCGTAGGTTTCGAATATCCTATCGAAAGCTTTATCGCAAAATATTAAGTTTCTTCTACCTGAAATAGTCGGACTAGATATCCGTGTTTTATATTAAACATATAATACAACTCTATATTTGAGGTGATATACTTCAAAAATATCCTAATTTTGACATATTTTTCTACATAAGTAAAGAGATCAAAATACTCTTTATACTAATTGAAGATTAAATAATTTACGTCACGTTATAACTTTGAAAATCTTAGTACTTTAGTTGATTAGTTATCTGAATTCCGTCTTATCAATAAGAGTTTGATTGCTCATATTATAATCCGTTAACCAACTTACACGCATTGTAATTACCATCCTATTAAATTGGTGAGAATTCAATTAAAAAAAAAAGAGAGGCAAATTAGTGAACAAAATATTTACTACATTATAAAAAAAACAAATCAAAAGAGTCAAAATATATTTATACTAATTGAAGACTATATATAAGTTACGTCACGTTATAACTTTTGGAGAATCTTAATAGCTTAGTTGATTGGTAACCTGAATTTTCATCTTATCGGTGAGAATTTGATTCCCCACATTGTAATCCGTTAACCAACTTACACACATTATAATTACCATCATATTAAATTGGTGAGAATTCGATTCGGAAAAAAAAAGAGGCAAATTAATGGACAAAATATTTACTACATTATAAAAGAAAAAACATATAATCAAAAGAGTCAAAATATATTTATAGGACCAAGCAAATTCAATTTGACCAAAGAAATGGGACCTTGGTTATTTAATAATTAATTAATGCACATTTATGTCAAGCTTTAACTAAAAGTCCAAAATTGCATACTTCTCACTACGTAAGATTAGTAGGAAACTACGTATGAAAGTGAATTGACCAACTTTCCCTTTGAATTTTACTATAGTTATCGATTCAATCACAATTTATATGAAGATATTTAAATCGAAAATAAAATTTGAATAATATCTTAAGAAAGACATTCAAATGTATGGTCTGAAATAAGCGATGAAAGCTAAATTGTTATTATTACAAAATATGAAAGAAAATATTTTTTTAAAAAAAATGGCTAAAAATGATAGAGTATTATTAATTAGGACGGAGGGAATAACACTTTTTTTTTCAAGTAATAAAATATTCATTAAAATTACGGTACTAATTGAGTAATTATTACTAACTACTCTATTATACACAAGATATAGTCACTCAATATTGTTGACTTTATATTAGAAGTTATACTCCTAATAAAGTTTATATTGAAAGATATTTCAAAATTATTTGAAATTACAAACAAAGTTGAGTAATATTATTAGTGGAAGAAGTAACACAATTTACATATATAATACTAGTAGATATATTTTGTCTAATGATTACAAACCCCTATATTTTACAAGTGGTAATATTTATTAATTTAATTACAAAAAAAAGTCTTCATCTCTTTTTAATCATTGGATGTTTATAATTTACTAGTCCGACTTATTTAAATTCGCATTATATAGGTAAAATATATTTTTTTAGGGTAATATATACCATCATAAATTTTTTTTAGAGGTAATTGAATTAATTTGTTATATATACACATATTTGTTATTATCGTTAAATATAATAAAATGATAAGTATATTATTATAGCTATATAATTATCGCAAAATTCTTTGTTTGTTACAGTTGCTGATAGAAATAATAGATGACCTTAAACAACTTATATTGAATCTGAACGAGTCAAAATGATTTGACTTACTGAATGAGCAGATATGTGTATATTTAAATAAATTTTATAAATTATATTTTTACAAACTAATTTTATCAGATTAAACTAGGATAATCGAATTTTTTTGTAGGATATATTTGGAGTATTTTCTTGGAAATTAGTTGTAAGGTTGCATTTGGTATTCTTCGATGTGGACGGCTGACTAAATTATCACACGTAATAAACGTATTGATATATATATATATTTCAAATATTTTATGATGTAAATAATATAATTAGGATAGGGATCAATATTTTATTTTATTTTTTAGCTAGAAGCCAAAAGAATTTGGTCACACATTGTGTTTTTGACTTTGTAAGGGATGTGTTTTGGGCCTATTTTTTAAAAAATATGGGCTTAGTACTTGTGGCCCAATATGATCTACCTAATTTGCCAAGGAAGTCCATTAATAATCGAAAAAATTGTATATATAATAGCAAACTATTAATTCAAGTTAAATGCTATAAACATAGTTTGATTTAATTGTACACCATAACAACTGTAGCTATTTCGCCCATCTCCTATGAATCTCGCTCGCCACTCTCATTCTCGTGGAAGTCTGCTTCTCTCAGTTTTATACAAACACAAATGTATAAAATGTGTTTGTTATATAAAATAAGAGAAAATTATACATTTACTCATATTTTCATTTCCCTCTCTCAGATCTCGTTCGACACTCTCACTTTATACAAACACAAGTGTATACATTGTGTTTATGTTTGTATAAAACGAGATAAAATTGTATATACAAATACAAATGCATATATTTTCATCCTATACATTTATGATTATACAAATATGATCTTCCCCTGTCCAATTTTCTTTTGTATTTCCCTCTTTCTCGCTTTATACAAACACATATTATACAATTGATCTTTTGTATATGTATACAGAAACAGAAACAGATTATACACCTGTTTTTTTATACGTTTAGTGAAATATACATATTTATATTTGTTATATAGCGCAATTACGCAAACCATAACTATAACATATAAATATAATTTTTGTTTATGCTATATGTGAAGTTGCTCATAATAATTTACACTGATGCTTCTTCACGCTTAACGAGATACATAAATCTTACTGTCTACACTTTCATATATTTTCTTTATATATGTATGTATGTATGCATGTATATATATATATATATATATATATATATATATATATATATATTTATATATATATATATGTGTGTGTGTGTTTCTATCGTCTTTCCATTTATATGGTGACACGTTGCATCAACTTTCTTGATTAGGAAATAACAATACTCAATTTTACTAAAATGATGTTGAATTCCCACTCATTTCTCACCAATCATTTTTAATATTGTCCTTTCTTTTTCTACAAAAACAAATAAAAAAAACTTTAAAGTCTTGACCCTATGTTTTTTGGAATATAGTTGTGAGTTTGGAATATGTAATTATCCTTCCATACATGCAACATTCAAACATATAGTAAAATTTCGAATATTACACAAATTTATGTATAAAATTTATGTTAGATGAGGTAAAAATTCTCTAAACTTTTACCATTTCGAAAAAGAGACAGTATGTAGAAAAAACTTACTTTGTATTTCATTTAATCATATAACTAGATTCTTCTAAATTTTGGAACAATTAACTTGGGCCCATGTTAACAGCCTGGTCTAATTTTTAAGCCCAAAACCAGCCAAATAAACCAAGTCCACAACTAATATTGCAATGTCATTTTAGGGCATTATTGTTTTATTTCTCGCGTTTAATACTTATATTAAAGTTGGACTAGTTCAAATTCACGCTAGATAGGACTTATTCGGATACTGTGGCTCAGATTAAGAATTTTTTTTTATATTTCTCGTGTTTAATACTTATATTAAAGTTGGACTACTTCAAATTCGCGCTAGATAGGGCTTATTCGGATACTGTGGCTCAAATTAAGAATATTTTTTATATTTCTCGTGTTTAATACTTATATAAAAGTTGGACTACTTCAAATTCGCGCTAGATAGGGCTTATTCGGATACTGTGGCTCAAATTAAGATTTTTTTTTATATTTCTCATGTTTAATATTTATATTAAAGTTGGACTGCTTCAAATTCGCGCTAGATAGGGCTTATTCGGATTATGTGGCTCAAATTAAGAATTTTTTTATATTTCTCGTGTTTAATACTTGTATTAAAGTTGGACTACTTCAAATTCGCACTAGATAGGGCTTATTCGGATACTGTGGCTCGGATTAAGAATTTTTTTTATATCTAAAGCTCGAAACTGATATCTCTAGATAAGAAAGAGCAGCTCCATCTCCCGCACCATATTTTACGGGTATAGGGCAAGCATTTTGTGTAATGTTTGTGAAATTTCATTACATTTCGAGCACATTCAAATGGATAAAATTACAACAAATAACATTTTTTTGACATACACATGTAAGCCTTTTAGTGGATTGAATTATGGATGCTCTTTATATAAGGTGACTATGATTGGACAATGGTTTTGGCTTTACTTATAACTTCTATTTTATTTAATTCTGCGTAGTCAAATCATCTAAAGCCATTAGATTTCATTAAATTTAAAGGCCAAAATGAAATGAAATGAATTGAACTTTAAATTCATATGATTAATTTTTTAACTTGTTTGAGATTGTGTCGTAGTTTCAATAATTGTTGATATGGCCTTCTATCATAACAAGTAATAGATATATATAAATAGTTGTATTGTTTGAATTAGTAATTTGAAAAATAAGACAGAGTAATAATATATAACAAATAGAGTACTATATTATTTTATATATTTGACTAACAAATATAATTATTTTAGGAGTGGCTTAAGCATATTAGTGGCCTAAGACAAAAATCAAATTGGGCTTTAAACTTGAATTGTTAATAACATTTATATAATTGATTTCTTCTAGTTTTCAATTGATAATATAACCATTCTTATTTCAAGTTATTTTTCACGAGATATAGTACTCCAAATATGTTTAAATTTCTTCTAATAATTCATTCATTTTCATGAAAAGTTTACTTTTTTGTAAAAATGTATTCAATATTTGTTAAAAAAATAATAACTTATAACATATTATTATTAAAAATAAGGCCCCTTAAATTTGAGGACCTAAAACACATGTCTTTTTTTAATACTGTTGAACCACCTCTGAATTATTTAACTGATCAAACAAAGGTGAAAAAGATCATATCAATAATAAGAATATGTAATCCAATTTATTTAACTACTAAATTTGATTTTTTTCAATTTTAACTAATCGAACATGAGATTTTTTTTTACCGATCATATATTTATTGAGTTGTATCAAAATAATTATTTGGAGCATTATGGAATGGAAAGAATTACATGCAGTTTGGTCAAGCAAATCTCATCAAAAAATAAGTAATTTCCTTTTCTTAAATGAACTTCAAAAATCTTAACTCAACCCTATTAAATCCGAGTTAGGCTAGGTCGATCCAACAGGCCTAACCCATATTAAACTTATGACATAATTGAAGTAGAATTCATATTTGTTAGATTATCATTAACGAATCTGAAAATATTAACAAAAAAGCAGCAAGTTATTGAAAGTGGATTAGCTCTATTTTAATGTAAAAGCCAAACGTAACGATTTAATTATTCTCCTGATAAAACAAATCAATGTTATTATTATAGTTTTTTTTAGTGAAAGTTACATTTCAGCTAATATTAAAGATTGTTTCATTTTGAGTACGTTGTCAATTCAAGCTCGGAGTTTAGAGAAAATCTTGTTAGAAGCATCGTCATCAAAAGTTAAGTGGACTTAATAATACGTGATTCGGATTAAATCGAAGTTTTAATATAGACTCAGAACACCTGGTGAGAAATAAAACATAAATTCTTTAATTAATTCACTGCTTAAATATTTTGTTTTAGTTTTTTGAGTGATTTAGATTTAATTTAATTTGATAGAAAATTATATTTAGGCACGTTTAATGTTTATAGCAATAAAAAAAAAATTGTTTTCCCAAAGTAAAAGTATTTCATTTTTTTTTCATGGCAACTGGTTTTGCCTTATTTTTATTACAACGTCACATCCATTTTGAAAAGACAATCGATATACTATCAAAGATTACTATTTTAATTAAAGATTTTTAATTTAAATTTAGAAAATTTTAAGTTATTATTTTAATTAAAGATTTTGAATTTAAATTTAGAAAATAAAATTTACTTTAAAGAGAGTCTTTTTAAGTGTAATTTTTAATATAAAAATAAATAAATAAAATTTTAAAATGAATATCGAATCGTTGGGAAAAAAAGAGGATAATACATACGTACGTTTAAACGTACAACATAGAACTTACAACTTTTATACTTTTGTCAAGATAATATATTTTATATGTTGTTAGTGTAAGTTTATGATTAGGGGATGTTCATAAATATACATACTAGATATAAGTGTCCGTACTATTATAAATTTAATATGTGTTATTTTTTTTACTTTATTTGACATAAATAAAATTTAAAAATCTAGAGAATTATTTAAATTTTAATATAATTTTTCAGATATTTTAAGTTGTTAATAATTGTAAATTATAGTACTATTTATATAATTTTTAAATAATTTATGTTACTTTTCTTGTTTCAGTATTTGTAATACAAATATAATTTCAATAGTCAATATGTTGTTGATTATTGAGATTGATAATATTTTTTACGTAGTTTTCAAATTAAATAATACATATTACGATTGATTTTATGAATCATTCATATTTTTTTGTATGTTTTTGTAAATATATTTTAAGTTGTCAATTATCATGATTTATAATAATTTTTTACACAATCTACAAATATATATAAAAAAAATAAGACAAATAAATTAAAACTGAGAGAAAAATAGATAAATATATATATAAGTCTGAAACCAAACTGGTGAAGAAACATGTTGACCGCCACATACGTGATTATCATACTCATTTGAAAAATCACCTGCTAAACTAACACGATCTTATAAGGATAATACTATACTTTATTTAAAACCACAAATTAAATTTTTTTATTTCTTAAATAAATTCCGTGAATCAAAAATTATATATTAGTGTAAACCGAAATGACATGTGTACTAAACTCCATTGTAATTCCAATCATGTAACACATATAAATACAACACAATTTAAATTATACACATATAGAAAAAGATTGATTGTGATATATATATATATATATATATATATATATATATATATATATAAAATTCATTGATCTAAAATATTTTCTATGCACCTAACTCACCACCAAGTATTTAAACCACTCATCTTCCCTTCTAACTTTTCTCATCAATTATGTTTTTCACTTTTCATCCCTCTCTTCTTTTCTCTCCCATCATTGCCACAACAATTATCAACACCCTCCTTAAAATAAATATACTCGAATCGTGTTGATATTAACCAAAACGATACTCTTTTCGAAAGATTTTTAAATCAAATTGCCACTATTATCAACACACCCCTTTAAATAAATATACCCTCTTCTCTTCTTTACTTTCCTATCATTGCTACTATTATCAACACCCCCCTTAAGTAAATATACTCGAATCGTATTGGTATTAACCAGAGAGATACTCTTTACGAAAGGTCTTAAAATCGAAAACCCTATAGAAAACAATGCTTTTTAGTGTGTTTCTAGCATTATTTCTTCCATGTGTTGGGATGAGTGTTGTTTTTGTGGTGTACATGTGTTTTCTTTGTTATGCTACAACAACAAGGCAACAACAAGTACAACATAATATTAATCAAGAAACTATAAAGGGTGTTAAAGAAAAAGGACTTTCTTTAACACAATTGGATAAATTGCCTAAAGTTAGTGGACAAGAATTGGTTATGGGAAATGATTGTGCTGTTTGTTTGGATGAAATTGAAAAAGAACAAGTGGCAAGAATTGTACCAGGTTGTAATCATGGTTTTCATATTGAATGTGCTGATACTTGGTTGGCCAAACATCCTGTTTGTCCTGTTTGTAGAAGTAAACTTGAGACAGAGTTGTTTGATACTACCAATGAAAACAATCCTTGCTAATGGGGTTCGATACGGTGAATCAATCGAACCCTCATCAACAAGGTAAACGTTCAGATAGTCAATCAACAGAACTACTGAGATTTCTCCCATCTTACGATTTCTTGTAAGGTTGAACACCTAATTAATTAAGATGGTGTGAGATGATACGGGATTCAATCAAGATAGAACATTTTTCTTGCGTCTCTACTTCCTTTTTCTTTTTGTAAAGGTGTTCTATTTACTCGCGGTTCATGTTCGATATCAGATAAAGCAAATCTTGATTTTCGTTTTTTTTGTGATGGACCTTGACGAGGGGGTGCATATCGAGTATAGACATGAGGTTATGTCCTTTTGGGACTGTTTCGAATGTACAATGCAATTTTAGTTGTAATATTCGATTTCAGAGTAAATTAGTTCAAAAATACTTTTAATATAATTTGCTAATGTCCGTTTTGAATCACGTCTATACAATTTTTCTCAAAAAAATTCTCACACCATTAAAAATACTCTACAAAACTCAAGGCATTTCATATTTAAATACTAAATCGATTAATTTAAATTCACCTTAGAATAGACTCAATTGAAAAGGACTAATCAAGCTCCTTATAAAGGAATTCTTCATTTTTGAAACTTCTTTTCAAATACTACCTAGATTGCCTCGTGGATTTTCATTAATTATAAAAAAAAGCCTTTAAAAAGTATTTAAAATAAATAAATTAGCCCTTGCTTTACGAATCTTAGTGAGAATTATAAAAAAGAAAAACCCAATCATTTCATCGTATCCTTTTATGATAAGATATAATTTATTTTCATCAATAATTAGTTGATGCAAGATTTGTTTTTAAAAACGTCTCACTACAAGAAAATAAAACATATAGCTTGTAAGTTGTTAAAAGCATAATTTTCATCAATATAAATAAACTATATATAAAATATAAAATTTCATTTTATATATTCAATATAATTTCATAGATGAAATTTTAAAAAAATATAATATACGTAAAAATTTAATAATAATAATAATAATAATAATAATAATATTTTTAAAAATTCTCAACTTAAATAACATATATAAACAAGGAAAAATGATATTTTTAGTCCCTATATTAATTTCTTATTTCAGTCCTTTTATTATCTAACTTAGCACTATTGACCTTCAATTATATCAAGTGAGTGATTTGAATCCTTCAACTAACAGATCCGAAAAAGTTAACAACGAGTTCACTGCTAAAAGAAGTAATTCGAGTATTTTAAAGTTATTGATTAAGAAAACAAAAAACTTTTAAAAAAATCATTGGCTGCAAATCTATCGTTCGTCGGTGCAAGAGGGAAGGTTAATACCTATCAAGTTGGTTTTGTGAACTTGTAGCTCAAATTGATGAACTTGTTCTTCAAGATAGAGATATAAAAGACTTAGCTTGTTTTGCAAAAAGAGAGAAATAAAATGAAATATCTGAATCATCCCTTTAAGCAGTGAACTCTCTGTTAATCTTTTTAGAATCCGTTAGTTAAAGGATCAATATCACTCACTTAATATAATTGAATACTATTAATGTTAAATTAGATTATGCAAGAACTAAAATAAAAATATAGCCTTAACACAGAAACTAAAAATATCATTTTCCCTACGAACAAATCATAAATATCTGACCGTATGCATATATAAGTTATTATTTTTCGAGGGGTAGGGGTGGGGACAGGCCCTATGGTACTATATATGTGGGGAATTTAGTGAAGCTTTGAGATTCGTCTAGTACAATCAAATAATAAAACTTCAAATGAAAAAAATAAAATTTAAACAACTTTACACCTAGGTAAATATATTTTTGGATAGAATTTAACGTTTATTGTTTATATTATAATAAAATAATACTATCAAATTAAAGATGAATCTGCCCAATCAATGACATGACATGATATCATAGTGGAAATATCCTTTAATTGATGAGTCGATTGCAATCACGTGACATATCTAACATATTATTTCATTTAGTTTTTCATTTGATATTCGACATATATATTTAGGTCGAACTAATTTAGGTCCAAGTTATATCAGATCCATTCAAGTGATATTATATTAATATATGATTCAATTTTAGTTTTTTATCTAGTGTTTCATATATATATATATATATATATATATATATATATATATATATATATATATATATATATATATATATATATATATATATATTTATTTATATTTAGGTCAACTAATTTAGGTCTAAGTTATATCAGATCCATTCAAGTGATATTATATCAATATAGACTCAGTTTTAGTTTTTTATCTAGTGTTCCATATATATATATATATATATACATATTGAAGTAACTATCTAGATTCACGTCATATAAGATTTATTCAAGTATATATCAATGTTCAGTATGTATATTAAAGTCTAACTAATTTAGATTTATGTCATATAAAACTCATTTAAGTGATATATTAATGTTCGATATGTATATTAAAATCTAACTAATATAGGTTCATGTCATATAAGACTCATTCAAAGTGATATATCAATATATGAGTCATCATTTAGTTTTTCAGATCGGTATACAGATTGAAGTTTAACTAATCTAGATCTATGTCATAG
This sequence comes from Solanum peruvianum, assembly GCA_027705065.1. Taxonomy (NCBI): domain Eukaryota; kingdom Viridiplantae; phylum Streptophyta; class Magnoliopsida; order Solanales; family Solanaceae; genus Solanum; species Solanum peruvianum. Next base: position 69,329,817 of record JAKWJD010001766.1, on the reverse strand, counting down.
AAGAACCATTCAAGTGATATATCAACATATAAGCCATCATTTAGTTTTTCATTTGTGTTCGATATGCATAACGTAGTCCAACTAATATAGTTACATGTCATATAAGACCTATTCAAGTGATACATCAATATGTGAGTCATAATTATGTTGTTTATCTGGGGTTTAATATCCGTATTATTAATAAAACTTGATTAATTTAAATTCATGCTATATATGATCCAGTCAAGTGATATATCAATATACGAATCATTATTTAATTTTTCATCTGATGTTCAATACTCATATTAAAACCTAATAAACAAAACATCGTGTTGTATATGACCCATTCAAAAAACCGCTCTCTATTAAAGATTTTTTTTGCATATACAAAAACTCGATATATATCTTAAACCGATGTAACTATGGCTAAAATTCTTTTTTTTTCCCCTTTTTAGGATAGACAATTAAGTGTGATTCTTCTAATATCTATTTTGGCTTTATATACTTTACTTTATTGAAAACAAAATTATGAAAGGGAAAAAACAATACTCATTACACCAACTGTTTGAAAAATTAATACTTGCATAGGGTATGTGGGGAAATGATGATCATGATAATTGATGAACTTACGTGGATTCATAATATTTAATTTATAGATTCGATCTGAACCATAACTCTTTTGGTTTATTTAATTTCAAACAATTTATAATTCGAATCAAAATTATTAAATATTATCGAACTCGTAACTATTCCTGATAATGATGTCCCTCTACATGTCACAAGTCACACAACTCATTAGATTTTCATTGCATTAAATCACAACACCTAACTGTACTAGTAAATCCATAGGGTCAAATGTATACTATATAGTATGAATTGAAGAAATTAAATAAGTTATTAATTATACTATAGAATATATTTTTTTTAGCTACGTAGACATGTTAAGAATCACAAATGTACAAGTGAAAATTAATTATTAGCCTATTGAACTAACTTCTAATTAATCAAATGCCAATGTTCTAGAACTATATAGATAAAATATCAAAAATAATAATCAAATCCTTCCCTTTAGGCTTTAACTATTAAAGGAATAATAAAAAAAATTATACTGTGATAATCTGATTATTATATACAAATCAATGCGTTTCAAATAAAAGAATATGTTAATAATCGATTGATTTAAACCCTACTAAAATCATTTAAACGATATTAATTTATTTCACGATTGAACGCTATAAAATTTCACAACTTGCACTACTCAAGAGGACTAACTATAGTACAATAACTAATATCATGGATAATTCAATAATTTAATAACAATTTCAACTACCAATAATATTCCAAATTAAATCATACCCATACTATAAATCTCATTAATTAGCACCCTGGGGCAAGGGGCAGAGCTAGACAAGAGAGATCCCTTAAATAATAATAAAATAAATCATAAGTAATAGTAATATATAAACCGTCAGAATTTTCATTAAAAAGTTTAAATTAATCGATTGAGATTCAATATCTATTATATACACATTAAAAATAATTTTATTTATATATAAATAATATAATTTTTTACTGAAAGGAGGTTCAAATGACCCTCTCCCTCCCCCCCTCCCACCAACCAAAGTAAGCTCTGTCCATCAAACTTTCAATCATCAATAATATGAGAATTCAGATAACTAATTTGACTATTCGAGTTCATATACTAAGACAAATATATAAAAATATTGAGGTATAATACAATATAATGGAATATATACAAAATATGAAGCCAATGAGAAAAACCAAAATAAAGAAAATGAAAGAATAGATTAGACAAGAAAAAGATAAAGTTGGTGTAAATTAGTGTGTATATATAATAAGAATAGCTTCTCTTGAAGGTTAAGGAACAGTACAAAACTTCAATGTATTGACACTTACTACACTTCTAGGGCTAACATCAAGTTTTGAGCATTTACATCTTATTTTCCTTTTTTTTAAAATAAAAATAATATTAATTATAATTTTTGGAGCAATATTTTTATGTATGAATTTTCTACATGTATTTTGATTAATCGAATCGATAGAAAAGAAAAATTAATAACCTTTTCATATGAAAAGATCAGAAAATTTCTGAGTATGAATTTGTTTTCCACCTTACAGTTTGTTAGTGAGCTACTTAGATGATACGTGAGTAGAGAAAATCATATCCTATAACATAAATTTCTTTCTGATTTACGATGATTTTTTTTATTTCTAATAGAGGGTGAAACACAAAGCTATTTAATATGGAAGCGTTTTTAACTTTTGTTCATATCTCGTGTATATATATATATATATTAAAAATTACTTTTGTCATAGGAATCATAAACTTCAAAATCTTGTAGGCCTCTATTAATATACATAAATAGTTTAAGTCATATTTTCTGTATAAAATTCAGAACCGAAAAACTCAAAATCATATTTTCACCTCTAAATTAGATCAATTTTAAGATGATTAAACTATATGCTATTATTTATTTGAGATATAATAAGTAGTTAAGTAATTAACTCTATGTTGTGCTTTTTGCTTAGTTGTAATGACAACAATATGTCAAGTCTCTATCGATTTCCTTTTGTTATTTGTCTTTTCTCTTTTCAATCATTAATTTATTGATATATTTAATTAAACAATACCACATGTACTACTGATAATGTTATTAATGTTGTTATTTCCTCGTCTTCAACTGTTTGATTTGATTCTTTCATTCACAAACTATAATTATATATATCCAAAATTATAATATTTTTCATGTACTTGCATTTACTCATGATCATAATATCGCATGTTGCGTTTCAATCACCTTATCTTCAATCAGATTATTATTCTTTTAAGGAATAATTGAATCACAAATAATGAAGAAAAAAAGTAAAAAAAAAATTGAAAATATAACCGTTAAAACAATTTCGGGAAAAATGAATTGATTTTACAAAAAAAAATAGGGGCAGAGCCACGTAGAAGCAAGGGTTAATACGATATTCTTTCGTCAAAAAATTTGATACATGTATCTATATTACAATTTACATGTATCTATATCACCATGCTTGAAACAAAAGCCTGAAATGAACTAACTATTTTTTTTTAATGAAAATTTCCGACTCTAGTCACTTCTAAGAGCTGAGATATTTTGTACATCTGTGAATACATAGAGTTTAACTATAGGTTTCAGGTTCAAATTTTATGTATGGACTCGTTTTTGATAAGGAGTGCTTTACTTTTTTAAATATTTTTACGTGTGAATTTAAATTTAATCGGATTTTAATACGAATATCAAATATCAAACGAAAAGGTTGATGTTGGAATATGAGTGCTAGAGCATCCAATGGTGTCCATATATATGTCATGAGCCACAATAATCATGTCATTTGTTTTGCTATAGAATATCAAATAAAATTATAATATAAAGTATATAAGCACTTTAATTTATTGATCATGAAAGTGATAAAAAAAGCCAAAAAGGGAAAAAGCTTATCTCCTTAGAAAAGAATAATCCATTTTGTATTGTAATTGTTTATAATTGAATGGTATAGGTAAATATATCATCTTTAATTTAATGGATTGGACGCACTATATATTATATCATCCTTATCTGCATGAAGAAAGAAGGATTAGATGGAATTGGTTTAGTGCGTTGGTCCCCTTGAATAGGTTATTACATCGAAATAATCAGACTCGAAAATACTCTTAACATAATGTGATACTATCTTGTACAATATGTAGTATTTTCTAATCTTTTCAAATCCAATCTCTACACGATCAATGATCTCCCCTCATAAGTGCTCAAACTAAGTCCCTATCGCCTTTATGAGGAAATCGTTATAGTTATATCGTCCTGAAGAGGGATGTGATGAGAAGAAATTAATGACATTTGATGAATATGCTACTGACTTATAAACATTTAAGTTTTGGCATAACAAAGCTTGAGCTCATTGTATGACATCAGTATATATGATTGATTGAGAATTATAGTTATCGAAGCCCAAAGCTATATAAAGCTATGTTTGGCGTGATAAAGGTAATAAACCTAGCACTACACCATCACTATATATACCATCTTTCTATACTTAGAGCTTATCGATCTTTTCGATATCAATATCTATAAGATTTTATTCATACACGTAATAATTAAATATCTTAGTTTTATCTTTGCAATGAGTGTGATTGCCCCTTTTTCCTTTAGAAAAAGAGATTAAAAGTTGTCTCCTATTGATGGATTGAAAAGTAAAAGTAATATCATAAAAAATAACGATAGAACGATAAGTACTTGATTATATTTAATTAAAAGTCTCATATTTAAACTCTGAATATGAAATTAGCTTTAATAGAAAGTACAATTTACCCCTAAAAATTAGACTTCTCTAATCAAATCTGAATTAATTCGAAAAACGGACAAAGAAAAAAGGACATAAAAATAGTGACCTTGAACAATGATTTGATTAAAGTGTTCTATAATTGGATTGAATAATACAAGAAGGGATTGGGTGATGACGTGGTGGGCAATCTTTGTTCAAATTCTATCATTACCAAAGTTCAACTTCAATAATATACAACACAAAAAATAATATACTCCTTTTATAACAACAAATAAAAACAATTTAAAATAACAAATAGATGAAATACATTAATTTAAAGATATTCTAAATAGGAATCGGTAACGAAAATTCATTGCTAACCTATCGATCGATGGTGGAAAGTAATCAACCACTTGAGCAAGTCTTACTTGTCTGTATTGTATACCATTTAGCTTATTGCTTAGTAAAGAAAATAAGTTAAAAACATAGTATATGTATAAACACATACACTTATTGAAGATTGTACTCTCATCGTTTTTCAAACCCTTCGTCCTAGCATTTTCATTGTTTCGATAAAATTAAAACCACAAATAAAGAACTAAGCTTGAGTATACAAAAAGGTAACAAAGAACAACAATTCAATCAAAGTGATTCATAATAATGTATTGATAGTTACTTATCAATTTGAAAGCAATAATACAAAATTTTATACACACAAGCAATTATTATTATTCAATAATAGACCCTTAATGAAATTATTATATTGGGCCATGAAAATTGGCTAAGAGATGGGCCACTCCTAGAAATGGCTTATAATGACTAATGTGTACAAAGATAACTTATTGTGGGTTATTTATACTTTTGCCTCTATATTTCATAGGTCTTAAGAAATAATTTTTGTACGAGGAACGAATTTATATTTTTGCATCATAATATCATACAAGTTATGTTGTCAGGAAAATGACTTTATTTTCTAAAGATTTTGTATCGTACAATGTATTATATCATGTATATCTGTGTATATTCATGAAAATCGATTTTTCTGTTATATTCACAATATTGATATACATGATATATAATGTGATATACAAATATATAATATGATATTCATTTATTATTTAAATATTGATATACATGATATATAATGTGATATACAAATATACAATATGATATTAAATATTATTTAAATATTGATATACATGATATATAATGTGATATACAAATATACAATATGATATTTGTTTATTATTTAAATGTGATATGTATTCTAGGTTTGATTATTCTCTCCAAACTAATCCAAATCATCTTTAATCTAAAAATTTAAATATAAAAATTTACCAAAAGCTTATGGTTATGTATTCTTGATGACATGTTGCTAAGAGGGCAAATATATTATATTGATATAGTAGCTTTCCAAAAGAGAAAAAAAAACATATTTGTTTAAAAGGTTTTTTTGTAAAGAAATGAATTTCGGGTTTAACTTAACACCAAATCCAGTTCAAAAAGTGAGTATTTGCTCGAGTTATATTAAGGAGATCACTCATTCCTTAAACCATAGATGTAGCAATGTTTACACCCTCCGCCCCTCTTCCCACACCCAGACATCGAGTGCATTAACAATTTTAACATGGGGATCAATATCGAAAAATAAAAATTGAAATAAGTCTAACTTAACCTCAAAAATTAACTGATCAAGAAGTATTCTAAAGCGACCACTCATTCGTTAAACCACCAACAAGGGACTCTATAATATTTTAAGATAATCTTTTCCAATAATAAAACAATTCTAACAAAGTTTTTAATAAAATATAAATTTTTCCAAAAGTTGGTTACACTTTACGTCAAACTTTTTGTCATCAAGTTTTAACGTTTTCGTTACGTTTATCCTACTTTTCACCGTCAAATTCTCCACTACCTTTAGCTTTTCCATAATAGTATATTTTTGAATTGTCCATTATTAATTATAATTTATAATATATATTTTTTCCGTGATTTATAAAATACATAAATTTTATTTTTTAAAAAATTAAAGATTTTATGAGCAAATTCTTAATCAAACTTAAATTGTTTGACTCTCTAGAAATAATGAAACGTGTCACATAAATTGCGACAGAGGACATCTATGATAGAGGCGAAACTAGTATTTGAATTTTAAATTTTATAATGCTAATATTGATCACAACATGACAACTTTGAGGTCAAAAGATTTTCCTATTTTTAATATGATATGATTTACAAAAAATATCCTCCGAACCCTAACAAAGTATGACAGCTCATCACCAGTCAAGCGTTTGACCATAACCATCGAAAATGAACAATAACTAAGTAATGAACTAGGTTCATTGCGTTATACAACACACTAATGGACCAGGTTCATTACGCGATTTACTTAAAAATGGAAACTACAATTATATCTAGATTTAGTTTTCTAGCGACGAATTTCAAACTTTATGATCACCTATTTAACTCTTTTCGTTTCACACATCTTTAGACATTAGAATTAAATTTCAAGAAAAAAATGGAATTCTTGAAAATTCAGAACCCTAACACTCTCATGATCATGAAATCGATTGTGTTGCTACTATTATGCGTTGTACGTGTGAACGCTCAGGTTACACTTCCATCTAGACAAGACGGATTTTGGTACAATAACAGAATCGCTGATACAAAAACCATATTAATCGAGGCTTTCTTCGATCCCCTTTGCCCTGATAGCCGCGATTCATGGCCCCCTCTCAAGCTAGCTATCGAACACTATGGATCTCGTGTCTCTCTCGTTGTTCATCCGTTTCCTTTACCGTACGTATTGCTCAAATTTATCAGATTTACTTGACAAAACTTAGTCTGTGTTGCTTAGTAATTGTTCAAATCTGCAGGTATCATGACAATGCATTTTTCTCATCGCGAGCGTTGCATATTAGCAATCAGTTGAATTCTTCTGCAACATATAGATTACTCGAATCGTTCTTTGATCACCAGGTATAAAATCTATTGTACGCTGTCTTATCCTGCAATTCTGTAATAGACTGTTTTCACACTTTGAACACGTGACCTTCCACAGGTCACATGACAACAACTTTATATCTTACTAGTAGACGTGGAATCAGTCACTAATGCTTAGTTCAGGGGTAGACCTTCTTTATACCCTGTGTGAACGTGAGATGCTTCTTCGTTCATCGATATGCCATTTTTTTTAATCTTTATAAGAATCTAATAGAACACTAGACCATTGATTGTTTCATCATACATAACAAAACTAGAATTACGAAACAACATGAAATAATTGAATCTACATTTTGCTTATGAGTAGTAAACTTATCAGATTTATACGCGAAAATCATTTCCTCTGTTACAAATGTATACAGAGTTTTTGATTTTAATTGTGTCTGGTTGAACAGGGCAAGTTTTATGGCAACGCGACTATCAACCTGTCACGATCATTTGTCGTAGATAAAATTGCAAGATTTACAGCAAAAACAATTGGAAATTCACATTACGCTGCTGTAAAATCTGCATTTACTGACCCGAAAACTGATCATGCAACAAGAATTTCCTTCAAGGTATATGTTTAAGTTCAATTTACCTTACACATTGTAGTGTATATATTTCACATATGTCGATTACTTACATTCGTGTGTATACATATTTTTTACAGTATGGTTGTATAAAAGGCGTATATGGAACGCCTTTTTTCTTCGTAAATGGTTTTCCTCTGGCTGATGATGGTTCAACATTGGACTACAATAAATGGAGAAAAATCATTCATCCATTGTTGAAGAACTAACAATTTTGCTATAAGACTGCGTACGATAAACCCTTGTGGTTCTCGATTGGACCTGCATATAGCGGGAGCTTAGTATACGGAGAAGTCCAGTAGTTGTATTTGTACTCTCAATCACCTGATGATTGAGCTAGAGAGACAAACTTTAATTTTATCTCTGGTGTTTACAAATATAATGAAAGTGATTTATTGCTTCTATAGTTATATTATATATCTTATGGTATTTATATATCTAAATGTTATTTTTTCTGTCCACTTGATTAAGTATTAATGCTATCGAACACAAAATGTTACGATGATAGGCGTAAAGACATGTTTAGTTTTATAAAGATTCATTGTACTGATCATAGAAAACTCTTTTTCGTTATACAAAATTAGAGGTCTACCTCTTCGTTCACATTTAAATGTACCCGTAAAATAGCAAAAGAAAGATCTCAAGGCTCTGAAAATATCCGAATTACTCAAACTAAATGGCTCAAGACACTTATTGAATTTGAAATTTCTAAAAAAAAATTTAAAACATTGATGGACTCTATTAGTTTTCTTGGGCTGATAAGAGTATATATTAATAATCTAGAAGGTTGTCTATGAAATATTTAAGGTAGGGACTTTAATTATTAATGATATAAGAAAGATTTAAATTATATACATTGAGTTATTCACGAATATTCAATATAAGGTAAATAGATTTTCTAACATAAAACATAATTTAATTTATATTTATTGAATTCGACCAAATTCGTAGCTAAATAGATTTTCTGACATTGATTATATATATATATATATATATATATATATATATATATATATATATATATAAAATCAAGTTTTTATATCTTATATGATGTAGGATAATTCAACACTAATCAGGGGTGGCTCGACAGTATTAAAAATGACATGTACCTTATTAAAAATGACATGTACCTTACGCCCCTAAATTTAAGGGGCCTCATTTTTAAAAATAATAGGTTATAAATTATTACTTTTTAACAAATATTGAATACTATTTGTAGAAAAAATAATCTTTTCATGAAAATTAAGGAATAATTAGAAGAAATTTGACATATTTGGAGTACTATATCTCACGAAAACTAATTTAAAATAAGAATGATTATATTATCAATTGAAAACTAGAAGAAACCAATCAGATAAAAATTATTAACAATTCAAATTTAAGGCCCTGTTTGATTATTACTCTAGGCCACTAAAATGATTGAGTCGCTCTTGACACTAATTTAAATTAAAATTTATTACACTAAACATTTTTAGATATACACCCTATAATTTAAAATCAAACACTTAATATAAACATTTAAAAATAAATACTTATAAATATTTTTTTAATTTGTTAAAAAACACTATAAAATTATCTAAAAGTTATTTAACTTAAAAACACTTAAAATATATCTATCCAAATATTTGATTTTTAAAATACAAAAAAGTCTATCTAAATCATAGTATATGGATTTTTAATTTACTTAACTATTTAATTTATGGGTCTATATGAAAAAAAAAAAAAAAAAACATTTACTTCCCAATCATCTTTTTTTGCATCAACATCATTATCACCTCTAATTATTATTTTTTATCCACATATTTATTTCTACAATAAAAAATAAGCCCAAAAATCTGGAAAAAATCAGATAGAATTACTCAACAAAAAATGGTGAAATTGATTCTATTTGTGAATTTGATTTTGATTTTTATCATTTCTGTAAATTCTCAAATTCGAGATGGATTCTGGTACAGCGGCGATGGCGAAATCGATTTAGCAAAATCAATAGTAATCGAAGCTTTTTTAGATCCAGTTTGCCCAGACAGTAGAGATTCATGGCCTCCTCTGAAAAAAGCTCTGCATCACTACGATTCTCGTGTTTCTCTTGTTGTTCATACTTTTCCTTTGCCGTAAGTATTCGATTTTGTGATTTTCGTTACTAAATTAGGGTTTTTTTTTTTGGATGATTATAATGCTGTTTAGAGTAGAAATCTCCAATTGAATATGTTTGGGTTAACGCTTGGTAGATGAATCTATTCGGAGCTGGATTTATTAGTATAAAAAATGATAAAAAAAAATATATTGAAGTATATGAACTAGTAGGTCTTCATTATTTTTTTTCTCTATATGAATTATCAAAATACATTTTAACTATTAGTTGTTCGTTTTTTCTATTTGAATGATAGTTGAGTTGGTGATATGTCAGGGATAATTGATAGTTGAGGTGTGTTTTGATGAATAGTTCGTGATAGTTGAGGTGGGAGAAGTGTACGTTTCGTAGTTCAGGTAGGAAACTAGCAAAGAGATGATACGTGAGTCGTGAGGTGTGTTTTTGATCGTTAGCTCGTTTGCAAAATGATGATAGTTTAGAGGTTTTTTTCGAACCTATTCGAGTATTCATAGGTGAAGCAGACAAATTAATAGCTAAATTTTCGTGCAATGTTTTGATAGCCGTGTAAGGAGATTGCATCAAGCGTTATGATTACGCTATTGCATTTGCTTGATCACTGTGTATTCAGTGTTGTTTGTTCTTCTATAGCTTTTAGGGTCGGATTGTTGGTATGTGTAGGACTATGAAAATTTCAGCTGGTTTTCGAGTTCAGCATATGGAATTTGAGTTATAATTGACATGTTTTTCTTTTTTTTTTTGCTTGTTTGTCGTAATATATGCAGTTACCATGACAATGCATATACTACCTCGCGCGCGTTGCACATTGTCAATAAGTTGAATTCTTCTGCCACATTCAGATTACTAGAGGCTTTCTTTGATCAGCAGGTAACATGTTTTTCTGGTGTACAATCTACAAAAGCATGATACATAAACAAACACTCAAATTTGGGCTTAGCTGACAATCCGAGCACTCCAACTTTGAGAGTGCACATCGAGATAACTCAACTTGTTCTCAACTGGTAACTAAACACTCCCAACTCGTCTCTATTGTGTCTTTTGGAGGAGTCGTAATGATATTTTTATAAGTAGAAGTGTTCAACTGACACATTGGAGACGAGTTAAGGTGTCTAGATGAGCAAACTTGAAGTTGGAGTGTTTACTTGCCACCTAAGGTCAAGTTTGAGTGTCAGTTTACGTTTATGCCATCTGCAAATGTCATATATGATTGAAAAAACTTTTAAAACCTTACTACTAGGTAACCTTCAAATTATGGTTCGGTGGATCTTTGTTTCTTTTAAAGCAATTGCAACAATCTGTTTTTATTCATAGGTATCTCATATAATGGCGTGAGATAATTGTTCTCTGTTTCGTTAAGTGACCTTCAACTGTTAAACTGTTTTCCAAAATCTGCCTACGGAGCCTCCCCGGGGGTTAGTGTGCCTTGTGAATCACTTCAGTTGGGCAAGAACTGAACCATGATACAGTTTACTACACGTAGCCTTTATAAGAATCTAGTAAATCACTTCATCAAATATGATAAGCACTACTCACGTAGCCTACAGAGTAGTGCTTTATCATAGTGTACGCGAAAAACATTCCTCTGTTACAAATTATGGTACTAGGCATATTTGTATACATTTCGTTATGATTGTGCCTGATTGAACAGGACAAGTTTTATAACCATGCGACGTTCAACTTGTCCAAAGCATCTGTTGTGGATGAAGTCGCAAAATTTACATCAAATGAAATTGGGAATTCGAATTACGCTGCTATAAAGGCTGGATTTACTGACCCCAAAACTGATCAAGCAACAAGAATTTCCTTCAAGGTATGTTAATTAAGCTCAATTACCCTATATATACATCGTGTGTACATATCGTTCATCAATACCGAAACTTACATTTGTGTATGTGTATTTTTTCATAGTATGGTTGTAAGAAAGGCGTATATGGGGCACCTTTTTTCTTCGTAAACGGGTTTCTTCTACCTGATGGTGGCTCACCATTGGACTACAAAACATGGAGAGATGTCCTTGATCCATTGATTCCACCTGAAGAACAATTAAGGACTGAAAATTTGAATTTCTTCTTGTGAATCTGCACTCATTATCACCTAAGGTTCTGAGCTAGAGAAACAAATTAAACCCAATAGTTCTTATGTGTAGTTATATAATGAAGTTTATTACTTCTATATCTTATGGTTTTCCTTGAGCGTCTATCAAAAACAGTCTGTCTATCGCTGGGATAGGGGTAAGGGTTTGTGTACAATCTACCCTCTCGAGACATGACTTTGTGTAACTACATTAGGTATGTTATTGTTGTTGTTGTATATCTTATGGTTATGGAAATGAAAATACTAATTTGATGGTAAAAGTTATTTTCTGTCTACTTAATCAAAGTATAAATGTTATTGAACACCAAATGATTGTGGAGAATGAATATTTAATCTACGACTTCGTTTATGCAGTAGATAAGGTATGGACCTTAGTATAATAATATAAGAAAGATTTAAATTATATACACTGACACAGTAACAATTCTTACGGGCTTAGGCCCGAGTTACGAGATCGAATCAGGCTTATATATACTCGATAGAGTTACCAACATGTGGTGCCAATTGGAGTCGGACCAGAAGCTCGTATGGGATTTTTCCAAAATAATAAAAAAGGTAGAAAAAGTAAATTTTCAAGAATATCGGAGAAAATGTGATTAGAAGATCACGGGTTTGAGCAGTGAAAAAAAACTCTTATAGAAATGCACGATAAAACTATAATAGATCCTCATGAAAGCCTGCACTTAGTGCATTGGCCTTTACTTTTTTTTGTTTTTTTAAGAGAAGTATTGGAAACATTTCTAAACTCTGTATGAATTATTAGTTTCTGACCGAACTATTGACAACTTTAAAAACATTTTTTTACTTGACTAACTGAATTTAAACACACCCCGATCTTGCAACTTGAGTGAAATACACCCCAAAATTCTAGCCAAGTTTAGGGGTGTTCTCAATACTTTTCTAGGATTTTTATTTAGAAGTCTATGCTCCTACCAGGGTTTGAGATCACTCGCTACGTCATATATCAAATCTGGGGTGTATCTAACTTTAGTTAATCAAGTAAATAAATATTTTTAAAGATTGTCAACAGTTGAGAGACAAAATTGATAATTTACGTCAAGTTCAGCGTTCTCAATAATTTTTAAAAAATGGGAGCAAAAAGGTCAAGCAAAGGATATATAATGCCAAAGGACTTCTATGAACCAATAAATTCCTTCATGTATGTGAACCATAGGGTGGTTAAACTTCACATTTTAGTGTCTAGTTATTATGCTCACTTTCAAAAGTTGAGCAAAAAGAGGTTATTAGGGTCAAATACAAGCACCACTTCGAGGCCAAACAATATTAAGATATAGAAAGTTTTGACAAAATCAATGGTTTTGAATAGGGGTGTACATGATCGGGTTGGTTCAGGTTTTTTAAATATCAAATCAAATTATTTATGTCAAAATATTAAATTTATAAATCAAATCAAATCAATAAAACTCGGGTTTTTCAACTTCGTTTTTTTTTTTTTTTGGATTTTCTGGGGGGTCTTCAAATTTTTGAATTTTTTGGATAAAGTATTCATACAAACATACAATTTAACCTGTACTTCAAATATTCGTTTAGTCCTATCAAAATGTAACTATCTAAGTTGTTTCAAATTTGAATCAAAATATGAATAATTTATCATATGTTGAGGTTCATATTTTGATTCAAATTTGAAATTCTTTCTTGTGTGTATTCTCAATTGTGCATTATATAGATAGATTAATAATTAAATTTTAGATAGAAAGTATCCACTAGGAATATTGTCAATTGTCCATTATACAAAATACCATCAACGAATTCAATAAATTTCAACACTTTCGATACAAAATATATATAAATTATAATTTTGAATTTATAATTTTTAAATTTTTAACATTAGTGATAAAAACCTAAATATCAGATCGAACAAATTTATAATGTTAAGAAACATCTTTTTATAATGAAACATTCATCCTCTGCATTTTATGGTGCTGCTTTAAAGGTGCCAAAAGATATTTGTGAATTGTGGCTAATTAAAGAGGAACATTATTGGGCATTTCAGATATGTGGTGGCATTACTCATTTGGAAGATTTATAAATACCATATTTGGAAATAAATATACTTCCTTCGTTTTAATTTATTTTTTCCAGTTTGATTTGATATAAAATTTAAAAAAAATATAAAAAAAGTTTTAAATATTTTATCGTGTAAGACTATATTCAAAGGAAAACTTTCTCTACCAACGATTTTTCGTATCTAAATTTGAATTCAAAAATCCTCTAATTTAAAAAAAAAACAACTTCATCGACTGCACTGTATTCTTTAATGATTATCTCACCACTTTATTTGATGTTTTGTCATTTAGCAATATAATGTCACAACCTTTTTGTTAAAAAGTAAATTAATTGAATTAACTAATGCTTTTACTTTCTTCTTTACTTTTTTGGTTTTTACCCAAATAAATTTTTGCTCTGTTTAAATTATTTTTTTCCCCTAATTTTGAGAAGCATCCTTGACATGCTATAGACACAAAAGGTGAAGGGGTCAGCCATATCACAAGACTTGAAAGAACAAATCAAGAAGTGGTATTTGGGGTCTATGCCTAACCCCCACCACTAGTGGTGGTTCAATAATCACTTTCCTAGCTTTGTTTTTTATCAGACGTAATATATAAATATATCATTCAATTTGAGTTCAATTGATATATGTGTTATGTAATTAGTTTTTAACGTTCACAAGTAGATAATTAAACTTATATGAAGATGAATTAATAGACACGTGAATGTCCTACATGACAATTTCACATCTTATGTAGCATATGATGTATACTTAATCAATTTTATACATATGTAGTGTCTACTTGTGAATAAAGAAAGTTGGAGAGCATAAATGTCAGTTGAAGTCAAATTAAAGGACACATTTATGTATATATCATTTGATTATTTCAATTTTGTATGTTTAATTTTAAATTATATTGGTGTTTTTTTTAAGAAAAAATTGTATATAATAGCAAACTATTAATTCAAATTAAATGTCAGAACCACAGTTTGATTTAATTATAACCCGTAGTAAACTGTCGTTATTTGTCTCTCTTTCTAGGTTTCTCGCTCGCCACTCTCGTCAGTCTCTCCCTCACCTCTCTCGCTTTTATACAGACACAAATGTATAAAATGAATTTGTGTTTGTAAAAAGCGAGAGGAAATTATATATATATATATATATATATATATATATATATATATATATATATATATATATATCATATCTCGTTCGCCACTCTCCCAGATCTCGATCGCCACTCTCACTCGTCTCTCTCAGTTTATACAAACACAAATGTATGCATTGTGTTTGTATAAAGCGAGAGAAAATTGTGTATACAAATACAAATATCTTACACACTTATAATTATACAAATACAGATCTTCTCCTGACTAATTTTCTTTTGTCTTTCTCTCTTTTCTCACTTTCTACAAATGCAGATTATACAATCGTATATGTATATCGAATTCATTATATAATTGCTTCTTCGTATATGTACAACAAAATATACATATTAATAGCCATAGCAGACATAAAGTTTGTTATAGAGCTCAATTATGCAAACTATAATTATAACATACAAATTGATTTTTATGTTTACTATATATTAATGTTGCTTTTTTAAAATTGGTCTTTCACGCTTTACTATATTATTTATTTTTTCGATATTTGGTGATTGAAGCTTAAAGATATTAAATAATGTTTGAAGTTAAAGTTAAAAATATAATAAAAGTTTGAAATTACGTTTGTACATGAAAAATGTCTTATAAAAGTTAAAATGTTGCAAGTAAATAAAGATAATTATTTATCAATATTGTCTGTTTAACCAGGATTTACATGTACTTAAGTTCAACATTTGGATTTTGATTTTTCATTTTCTATTTATTCTTGCTTTTAATTTAATTATCAAACTTATCAACGAATGAATAAAGATATTCAACAAGGATCACTTATCTAAATATTAATATATTCTATCTAACTCCTATTTTGTAGTTGTTGCACAACTACTTATTTACGTAGAAGCTATGATAATATTCAAATTCTTTTTTATTCGGCGATTCAATCTATGATTTAATTTATCATTCATCAACATTGATAAGACTCATTCATTTAGCAGTACCTTAGAAAGGCATAACCTTAAGAGTGAAGGGCGAGATTCAAATGAGGAAAGATGGATCCTAGGCATCCACAGACGAGGAAGGGCATAGTAATCGACGAAATGCTTCGGATAGTTAAAAATAAGAATAGATCCAGAGATTTTTTTATAGGACAACTTTTCGAACCGTTGCTGAATTCTTAGGCAGGATAACCTAAATATCATCCTTAACTAGAAATTTTAAATCCGAATTCTGAAAAGATTTTTTATTTTTTAAAATAAAAAAGTGTTTTCTCTACATAGGTCCCTAACTAGTCAAGCCACTATGTTATGTATACTAATCTTTTTTTTCAAAAAAAAAATCACTATCAAAAATGAAAAAACCAAGAAATTGGAGGATTGAGTTCTTACTTCAATTTCCAAATTTCTTCTAAAAGGAATAAAAGTTTAACATAGTAAACGATGAAGAGAAGACTTAAAAAGAAATTGAACGACCAAGAGAAGACTAAAAAGGAAAAAAAAAATTAAAATACTAAAAAAAAGAAAAAGAAAAGTTAAAGATAGAAAACAAAAGCAAGCTAATTAGCCACTAATTTATTTTTTAAAAAAAAATAAATAGTGGCAAATACATGGTAATTGAAACTTTGCTTCCATAAGAAATTTTAGATTGATAGATTAATGCAGATAATTATGTATAATGATGGACTTTTGTAAGATTAAATAATTTTAAAATATTTTAAAGTAACTTATCTTTAAAAAAATGTAATTAATTTGTAATGAGAATAAACAAAAGGCTAATATACAGACGTTTTTTTAAAAAATTTTAAAAAAGATAAATCTTTTTTGATTTAAGCTCGTTGTCAACTACAATTCACTTCATGCAACAAAAATAACTTTTAGCGGAAATAAAAATTAACATTAATAAAGAGTGTTGAAGTCTTTATCGACATTAGTTAAGTGTTATTAGAACAAACGCCACTAAAGATTTTAGGAACATACATAAAAAAAAGTGCTAATTACCATTAAAAATAGATATTTAGAATTAATTGTCCCTAGTGATCATTTTTAATGTAGTGGCGGTACGAGTAATTATTTGCATTACGAGCATGGTTAATCCGTCAGCATATTAATAAAAGCGGTAAAATTAACCCATAAAAATTATAATTAGATTAATTATCAACACATTCATTACGAGTTCAATCTATTATTCTATTTCAGTCCATCAAAAATTGAATTGATAATTAGTTCTACTAGTCCTTTTTTTTATTTAATATGTTATACATTTAACAACAACAACAATATTAAGTAATAAATATTAAAATTTAGTAAAAATTAAGCGAGTTAGATCTTGACTTTTAATTCATTTCAAGCCTGAATAATTTGTGAACGGATTATTAATCTGCTTATTTAACTCAATCCTTTTCGACCTATTCTAATTCAGTTCAATCCAGCTATTTACGATTTTTTTTACTCTGTTAAAAAGTGTAGGGATAATATAAAGAACTACATAATTAAAAGTGGCCGCAAAGCTACTAGAGAGACAGAAGCTAAAAATTAATACTTTTTAGTAATTAACAATTAACAAACAAAAAGAGAGATTAAATGAATTTGAACACAAGAAAATGGAACACAATTAACATAATCTTATCTTTATTTAATAATTATTTAATGTGAAGATAAAGATCAAACCTAAGTCCTAATCAAGATTCAACATAATATATTCAAGAAATAATACAATTTATATGATGATACGTATGCTATTCTAACAATTATTTAATAATACTATCTATATTTTATCATGTTAGTTAAATTTCACTTAATTATTTAACAAAAAATCGATAAAATATTTTATAAAGTGAAAATATATACAACTCAAAAAGAATACCGCCTAAATAAAGAAAGTACACATTAATATACATATATCGTTCATTATAAAAATGAATAAGTCACGTAATTCAATTCTTTAAAAAAAAATAAAAACGAATCAGATCCGTACGTGCATATTAATCTTTGCATGCATCTAGATTGAAGATGAAAGCAACTCTTTAACAACCTTAATTACTTCTAAACATAGTTTTCATGATTGAAACTATTAATATGATTTAACTCAATTATTTGTGTTTATGATTTGTTAACTTTCATAATGAATTCATGGCAAAGTCATTGGAAGTACCTAATGTAAAATGATTGACCTATTAAATAATTATATTATAAAGTCTTTTCAAAAGCCACTTTTTGTGACAATATTAGTGGACGTAACGTCACCCCCATGAGGTTCCTATATGGGTTACCTTAACAATTAATAAAATTATAAATAAAAAAATTTATCTATTTGAATGATAAAAAATATTATTCCTTTCGAGTTATCTAAATTTAATTTTAATACTATATAAATAATAATACAAGAATCTCAATTTGTAAATATATGAGGTAGGATTACTGAACGATCCTTATTACCTTAATTCCCAGTTTTATTCCCTTATTCAGGAGAGATGGAAGCATGTTATGAATCGGTTCGAAAGTAGATAATTCGTCAGACATGTAGTTAATAAAGTGAGATTTTTTTGAGAAAACATGGATGGTCAATCAGAACTTCTTTAGAAAAAAAACTAAAATAAGTTTGTTTTTTCTGAAGGAATCGTCATCATATAAAAATATTACAAAACTATTCAAGAAAATCTCGAACCTCATTCTTTAATATTTTTAATTTCTTAATTTATTTTATCTACCATAATCTAACTCTGATTTTAAAGGTAAAATATTGATTTCAAAATCAAAAATATTACTAGATTTTTTAATATAGTTCAAATAACAAAATATTTAAAATAAAATTTTATTCAATTAAAATACTATATATTATTAGTTCAATTCCATATCTATTTAACGTAAAAAAACGCCTAATAAAAAATATCACGTAAATTGGAACTTAAAATATGTATGTAATTGATATGTATGTATCATTTACTCGGTTTGTTGGACCCCCCTCTACATAACACTCTAAAAGTGAGAAAAAAATAAACTTATACTTTAAATCTTGTCATTTTGGCTTGACCAATTGACTTGAATATTTAACAAATAAATTAAATACTATAGTATAGTATTTTTTTTTTGCAACTCTATATATAGGGAATGTCCCTCAAAGTTAAGTATTCAAATAATTCAGTTAAGAACTATATATTAAAATAGTTCAAAGAATAATATTATACTTTAGCCAAATTTAGCATGGAGATAAATGAGGATATTGTTATAGTTGGTGCTGGAATTGGTGGACTTGCCACTTCTTTGGGACTTCACAGGTATATAAAAAAAAAAGAATCATACTAAACTTCTCATATCGAAATATCGTATAATATTTAAGATCGCAAAATTCTAATGGTATAACAAGGATGCAGAAACTATAGTATAAAATCTTTCTTGAATTATACGACATTAAATAAAAGGGAGCAACAATTTTTGTACGTTAGGGCATTGCTTGGACGTTTTCTAAATAAAAATTTAAGATATATATATAATGATTTAACATGTTATAACAGATTGATTTACTATCAGTAGAGATTATCAATCGATGCCTGTTGAGTATAATTATCTTTTAAGTGATCTGATCGTGTGAATCGATAATTTAGGTTGGGAGTAAGGAGCATAGTGTTGGAATCATCTGATTCTTTGAGAACATCAGGATTTGCACTTGCTTTATGGACCAATGCTTGGAGGGCATTGGATGCTCTTGGTGTTGGAGACTCCCTAAGACAAAGGTCTCTCCACTTTACTAGGTAAGTTTATCGATATCTGTTTTGAGATTCGATTAATTTAAATTTCTGTCAAAAAAATGTATTCACTTTTAATATTTGATATCTGTTTTGAAATTCGATAAATTTAAATTTGTGTCGAGAAAAATCCCACTTTAAGGGTGAAGATTTTCTATCAAAGGCGATTCCATAATGTTCTGGTGCGTTTATCACTCTAAAACAATTTTAAGTGATGTAATTGGGAATTTGGTAAATAAAGGTGAACCTTAACTATCAATGTAAATTTTTAGATAAGATTATCATAAACTTTAATACGTTAGAGTAAGTAGTAATTATAAAATATAGACTCAAAAATTATTTCGTCGAATGATTTTTCACGTACTTAACTCAAGAAAAGAAAAGAAAAACAAGAAGCAAGTTTGCCCCCACATAAGGGGACAAATTAAATACAAAAAAGATTAACTAATAGAAATAATCTATCTCGTAGAATTCAGACATTTAAATGATATGATCATATACTTTAACAAAATATATTTTTACTATTATGAAATTCGTATTTTATCTTGCTAAAAATTAACGAACTTTTTTCTCGTATAGATTTCAAGCATTTTCAGCTAATTCAGGCTTGCCTACTGCTGAAATTTCCCTTGAGGCAGATAACAAACCGTAAGCTACCTTCTATCCATCTACGTTTCGATACATTTTTCTTTTTAATCTGTATAAAAATACTTTAATTTTATACATTATAATTACATAAATATTATAATATATACGCTAAAATTCTTAAATTTAAAATCACTTAAATACTATAACATGTTTTCGACTATGAATTTTAAGAATTTTATATCGATTCAGATTATGTCACGTAAAATCTCGAACTATAATATAGTAACTAATATAATGTTTTTTTTTGGTTACACATTTTTATAATGTTACAGAATTGATTATGACAGCCGTTGTATAAAAAGACAAGAGATAGTGGAAACTTTAGAAAAAGAATTACCTCAAGGAACTATTAAATATTCATGTCGTGTTATTTCCATTCAACAATCTGGACTATACAAATTGGTGCATCTTGCCAACAAAACTATTATTCGAACCAAGGTAAATATATATTGTTTTTTATATCGATACCGTAAATAATTTTTATACTATAGTATTATGATGTTCATATGAAATCGCATGTAGTACAACAATAATAGCATATACAGTCTAGTTCTACGTACTAGGGTTTGGAAAAGAATAGAGTATTGTCTCAACCTTAGAAGTGAGGTAATGAGGTTGTTTTCGGTAGATTTTTGACTGATTAAATCTCACGTTGTGATGATCGATATAAAAGAATTGTGATTATTGTGATTTAACATGTGATTGAAATTGCAGTTATGATACCAAACTGTATGGATGACCTTTTATTCCATGCTATTTAATAGTGTATTTTAAAGGTATATATGTGTCCAATGCACGGGAGTAAAAGGTCCTTACCAAAGTTTAGTATCGTTACAATAATTTCGGTCAAAGTTCGAATAAATTTTAGAATTTTTTTCCTTGCTACCATGTTCTAATAGGTTTAGTAACATATTTTCTAGATTAGTCATTTTCTTTAAGTTGATTTGATGATAACTAATTATATTTTTCCACACAATCAATGTAAACAAGCTCAACTTTTTTAAATTTTTAAAATTACTTATGTGAATGTCTCATGCATGAAACCTTAACCTAAAGAAACTCAAAGTACATAGGTAGAAAATCAGAGACAGAGTCAGAAGTTTTGTTACAGATTTGATATGATTCAATAGCTAATAGCCAAAACTTTGTTTTTGTCTTAAAATCCACGTTATCGAGGACTCACTAGTTAGGTTGTACTTTTCAGTATTCAGAAATCATAAACTCAAAATTTTGATCGATCGTTGAATTGTTAGGTGTTGATAGGATGTGATGGTGTGAATTCAATGGTGGCTAAGTGGATGGGCCTTCCAAAACCAATTGATGCAAATCGTTCAGCAATTAGAGGATATGTTGAGTATCCAAAAGCCCATGGATTTGAGCCCAAATTTTGTGCTTATTTTGGTGGTGGAGTTCGTATTGGTTTTCTTCCTTGTGATCACAAAAGTTTGTACTGGTTTTGCACTTTTACTCCATCTGATGTAGATTGTAAGTCTTCTTTTTCCTATATATATATATATCTCTACAATATCGGAGTCTGTATCATCACGAGTTCAATATATGTTCATCTATCTGTCAGAATTATGTGATACAGATGAAATTTGGAGAGTCAATCATCGTAGAAAAGTTATTTAACGTTAAGCGTACTTATCATCAGGAGTCCAATATATATTGATCTTTCTATCTAATTTATCTGATACAAATGAAATTTGGAGAGTTAATCATTACGTTATAATCTTAAAAATGTTATGACATGTTCCTTCTGTCTCGTTTTACATGTCGCACACTCATATTTTCTTTTTTAGTTTGTTTTAATTTTCTATTTACCTTTAATAAAACCATATATTATGGCGATCACAAGTCCTTTTTTCCTCTTAAACTTCATGTTGGATCGAACCGTGTTAGATAAACTGAGACAGATTAAAAAATATTTAATACCGCAAGTGCCAAGGGTACTTTTGGTATAAGCCAAAAATCCTTTTTTTTTTCTTCAAATATTTCATTCTCAATTAAACATGAATATGTTGAGTATACCTCTTTTTTTTTTCTTCTTTTATATGAGTTTTACTAATTAATAATTTGCCTTTGAATTGCATGTACATCTCAAAGATGATGAAAAAATTGAAGGAAGTCCAACAAAAATGAAGCAATTTGTGTTGAGTTTGGCTAACAATGTTTCAAAAGAAGCCTACAATATCCTTGAAAGAACTTCACTAGATAGCCTATATTGTGCAAAATTAAAATTAAGAACCCCATGGAGCATTTTAATAAAAGAAAATATTGTGAAAAACAACACTTGTTTAGTTGGTGATGCTCTTCATCCAATGACACCTGATATTGGTCAAGGTGGATGTTCAACATTAGAAGATAGTGTTGTTCTTGCAAGATGCATTTCAATGGCTATTTTTGCAAAAAATTTAGAAAATGATGATGATGATGATGTTCAATTATGCAAAAGAATTGAAGTTGGTTTAGAGAAATATGCAAAAGAGAGAAAATGGAGGATTTTTAATCTTATTACTACTTCATATTTGGTTGGTTTAGCACAAGAAAGTAATGGGAAAGTGATTAGTTACTTAAGGGAGAAATTCTTGGCTCAATTCACTATTGAGACTATGTTGAAAATGGGTGAGTTTGATTGTGGGAAATTATTGTCATAATCTTGTATTTTGTTGAAGTGAAGTTGTGGAGTACTTGTGATGATTTGCTTGTTGATTTTATGATCAATGAGAAATAATAATTCGGTGATTCTGTTACAGACGGTGTATCTATTATTGTTTTAGTATCAAAAAGACTATTGTAAGAACTCGATTGATTCTGTTACAGAAATAGCGTCAGAGACATCTGTTGTCATTTTAAGTATCAAAACGACTATCGTAAGAATTTATCAAGATTGTATTATGAATTAAGTCCTATTATTTTGGTTAGCAAGTATTATTAGAATTAAGGTTGTAATTGTTGTCATTTGTATTTTGTTGAAGTAAAGTTGTGGAGTACTTGTGATGATTTGCTTGTTGATTTTATGATCAATGAGAAATAATAATTCGGTGATTCTGTTACAGACGTTGTATCTGTTGTTGTAATAGTATCGAAAAGACTATTGTAAGAACTCGATTGATTCAGTTATAGAAATAGCGTCAGAGACATCTGTTGTCATTTGAAGTATCAAAAAGACTATCGTAAGAATTTATCAAGATTGTATTATGAATTAAGTCCTATTATTTTGGTTAGCAAGTATTATTAGAATTAAGGTTGTAATTGTTGTCATTTGTATTTTGTTGAAGTGAAGATGTGGAGTACTTATGATGATTTGCTTGTTGATTTTATGAACAAATGAGAAATAATAATTCGGTATTCAATTTTGTTACAGGCGTTATATTTCTTGTTGTTTTTAGTATTAAAGAGACTATTGTAAGAACTCGATTGATTTTGTTACAGAAATAGCGTCAGAGACATCTGTTGTCATTTTTAGTATCAAAAAGACTATCGTAAAAATTTATCAATTATGAATTAAGTTCTATTATTTGGTTAGCAAGTATTATTAGAATTAAGGTCGTAATTGTTGTCATTTGTATTTCTATCATATATATGTAAGAAGTTAATTTCTCAATTATTACTCTTTTTCGTTTCAATTCTAGTGTCTTGAGGTTTTAGTTAGAATATATTTATTTAGAATTATAGCCAAATTAAGAAGATAATCAAATTAACTTCTAATTATATTTGATGATTGCTCTCAAGTTAATTATTTCCTTAATCATGGCATTTGTGTAGGAAATAATTAAGAAGAGTTAGTCTCTACATTTTATAAGTTAAAGGAAAAAGGGTCTGATATATCCATCAACTGTCATTTAGAGCTGATATACCTCCTGTTATGAAAGTGACTCATATATACCCCTACTTCTAAACAAATGGCTCATATATACCCTTTTCCTCTAACGGGAATGAAAAAAAATATTTTAATCTAAACTTTTATTATTTTTTTCTAAAAATATAATTCCATATGAATAAATTTAATCCTCGTCAAACATATTTTTTTTTTACTTTTTTTTGGTTTCAATGACTAATTTATAATTATTATTTTGATAATCAAATTTATTTATGTTTCACTAATATTCTTGTAAAACTTCTTGTAGATGACCAAATTTTTTCTTCGAATACGAAATTAAATTACAATACACAAAAAAAAATAGTTTAAACTTTTTTTTTTAAACTAAGGAATGAAAGAAAAAAATAAAATAAGAATAAGAAACTAAAAATAATTATAATAAAAGAAGTCAAAAAATAATTTATATATGAAAAAAATAAAATATACCTTGAACTTTGATAGAAGAATCATATATACCCCTAAATAAAAAAAAAATAGAAGTAACAAATATAAATTTAAAACTAATTTTTTAACTTTCGTTAAATGAAGGGTATATGTGAGCCATTTTGTAATGACATGAGTATATGTGAGCCGTTTGTATAACGGTAAGGCATATATGAGCCACTTTTATAACGAGGGGTATATCAGCTCCAAATAACAAAGTTGAGGGGTATATCATGTTAGGTAGTGGAGTCTGATTTATATATAAAACTGTTTACGCGGTTTATTCTCTATTTATTCTCTATAACCAAAAATACTCTGATTTATTAATATAAATATACCTCACCGCCGTGGAAGTTTACTCACGGGGTGCTACCACGAAATATTGAGTTTTCTCTTTCTCTCTCTAGATCTCTCATCTCTTTCTCTTGAAAGTTCTTGTGTTCTTCATTCATCTAGTGTGTGTGCGTGAATTCGATCCTAACATATCAGACCCTTTTCTCTAAGTTAAATAATTATATGGAAAAATTATAATTTATTTCAATCTTTTAACAACTATGAACCGTACATATAACACCCCAACAAAAAATACATTTTTCATATTCAAAGTATCTAAAGCTTTTAGAAATATTTATATAAAATACTAGTTAGAAATATTCATATATATATTATTGTAACAGAATATAATATAGCAATAATTATATATATTATCATGACTCACATGGGAGGAAGTAAGAGTTAATTTGCTAAGCTCATTATTGAAGTTTTTATAATATTTTTTCAAAAAAATAATAATTGAGACATCAACTAGTTAATGGTACTTTCTCATCTTGTAATATTTATGTACATACTTCAACCATTTTTACTTTGAAATTTAAACACAAATATTTGAACTTCAAACTATGCGTAAGTATATAACTTCATCATAAATATTTTCTCTGTTCGGAATTATTTGTCATGTTGCGCTTATAGAAAGTTAATTTAACTATACTTCAATCATTTTTACTTGAACTTTGAACACAAATATTTGAACTTCAAACTATGTGTAAGTATATTACTTCATCATAAATACTCTGTCTGTTCGAAATTGTTTGACATGTTGCGCATATCGAAAGTTAATTTAACTTATTTTCAAAGGTAAATTAGATCACATCAATTCGATATTTTAAACAAACAAAATTAGATATTTTAAAACTATATGAAAAGTACAATAAATCACAATTTTTTTGCACATTAATATGATGAAAAAATTACATCTTAAAATGTTAGTCAAAATTTTTATAGTTTGACTCTAAAAATAAAAATCAAATGTTAGTCAAAGTTTTTATAGTTTGACTATAAAAATAGAAACCACGACAAACAATATCGGACGGAGGAAGTATTACATTGAAGCCAAATTAATTAGCATATTCAAATTAAATAGCAATATTTGCAAATTTTTTATAAAATTTTAGGAAAATAAAATGACCTCAACTTTATAATTTTTAAAAATCTTATATAATTAATAAGAGATGAATAACTCTTTAATATTTTTCGTACAGATAACTATGTTTCTGTATTTATACATGACTTGAGTATTTTTTTGTTTTTATTTAATTTTTTTTTATTTTTTAATATTACTCCTCTTTGTCACATTAATACAAAAAATGGTTGGCAAGATTCAATAATTGACCTATTTTTCTGTGTATCTCGAGAGGTGGTTTCTTAAATATCGTATATTGAAAAATTAAATTTAAATTATATATGTATTTGTAAATAAATATAACTTCAATGATTTGATTTAGCTCTATAATATTTATATTGGCCAAATACATAAACAGATTTCTAAATTTGTTGGGTTTTTTTTTTCCTCAGGTACCTTAACTATGCCATTTTCCTATTGAATCATTCAACTTCCATAGTTTGTTCCGTTTAAATAAACACTGATATCTGATGTGGAACCAGATTCGTGAGGGGTATTGATAGAGAATACATATGTTGTTCCACAACTCATTAGTCCAATTGATAGTGAAAATGTTCGAGAATAATTGTGTTTTACTTAAGTCATTTGAACACATTAAAAAACAAATGAGACTAACACGGTTTGTCTTCATTCATTTAATCAAACTTATTACAATTCGAACACAATTGAAGACATTTACAATAGACTAGCCGATCAAAATCAACCAATAGTGTTTTAAAGGAACAAATTATGTGTGGTTTAATGATCAATAGAAAAATGACGTAGTTAAAGTACCTGAGGAAAAAAACCTAACAAGTTTAGAGATCTGTTTATGTATTTGGCCTTTTATATTATTGGTATATAAATATAAACTCTAAAAAATTACATTATTTCTTATATCATTAGTAATTTCACATCGATGAGTAGGATGACAATTTATCTCCTTATATAGCCAATAGTACTCACTTTTTGAACCATTTTTTTTAAAAAAAAAAAAATTCAGTTAGAGCTAAATTTCATTTCTTTTATCAATTATTTAACAAACCTTGTATTTTAGAAATTATATAAAACTACTTATTTTTTTTAATTGAATTGAAAAACTTTTTGACCCTCTAAATAACACTAACATACTAACATTCTCATTAAATAGAGAGAATATTAAATGGATCTTTATTAATGATTGTTAACTAGAGAGAATGCTACTTGTATAATAACGACGTTATTTGTTCTGATATTTATTATTACTATAGTGAATACTGTTATAAAAAATATATAATATTTTATTACATAACAAGTAAAATTAGTTATATAAAATACGTATTATTGTTATATGATTATTATAAAGAGATTTAACGTTATTCTGTTTAAATAAGATTTTAAAATTAAAAAATATATATATAAATGACAGAGTCCACACAAGTGTCAACATGTGCATTTACAGATGATCACAATGATGGACACAAACAAAAGCCATGTGAGGTAGCATCACAATATTGACAGAAAAAAATATTCCCTACTTTGTTAATACAACATTTAGGGCGGAGGTGGCGGAGCGAGAATTTTCGATAAGATAATTTAAAATCTTAAGAAATAAACATACGGAGTAACTGAAGTGAACTTGAAATTTACTACACTTAAAAAGTTAATTTTACCATATAAAAATAATACTTATAATTTTTCATTGAAGGGTGTTTGTATAAACCTCTTAAAGATATCAGTATAGTCGTTATATCATGTAACGAGGCTCATTGTGAGAATGATCAAATTTATCATTTTATCTGTGGTATATTTCATAAATTTTTGGTGATTTGTAGCTTCGATGCGTTTTTGGTAGACTTTTTTTATGGGCGTCCGTTAAGTATTTATTGATGGCATGAATTGGTCCGTACGATGGTCTAATACTTCAAACTAAATACAGAATAAAATAGTCTTTTATTTTATTCGAAAGATTTTATTATAATTTATACCTTATAGATCACAAAATACGACTTTAGACGTATTACCATAATTTCAAAAAAAAACAAGAAAGAAAAAATATTAGAAAAATATGACAAATGTCCAAATTGAAATGGGTAATTGATGCATTCCCATGTGGCCTAACAAGTATATGAGGTGATAGAACGTGAGAATAATTGAATGAGTTTTCGATAAATTCAATTTTATAATATATAGTTTTAATTAATATTATTTTCACACCTAGTTGCAATGATCACATGTAGGGTGGTGATTGTATTTAATAAATAGTACATCTATTTAAGTAACTATCCATTACTTTTTCTTGGCTATGTCAATATTGTAGAATTCATCAAAGTTTCAAAAAGTAATTTCTTAATTTTCCACTTAAGAAATTAAAATGGCACATAATGTCAATTTAGCATTGGGATTTATAATTGGTTTGTGTACATTTTTCTTAAGTGCAAATGGTTTCTCAGCAGATTCTGGATGGACAAGTGCTCATGCCACATTTTATGGTGGAGCTGATGCTTCTGGCACAATGGGTACGTATCGAGAAACAGATTTAAAATTTAAATATTACGTACTAATTACATGTAAGGGACAAAATTTATGAACTTCATACTAATGATTCGTTTTGATAAAAGTGTTTATCGAAAAAGTACTCTTTCAAACATAAACATTTTTGACTTATCAAAAGCTTGATCAAACTTCGCAATTACTTTCAAACATAAGCATTTTTACTTCTGGTCAGAAGCTTGACCAAACATCGCAACTTTCAAATCTAAGCACTTTTGACTTATCAGATCAAACTTCGCAATTACTTTCAAACATAAGCATTTTTTAGTTCTCAAAAGGTTGACCAAACAAACGACGAATGATCGAGTTTTTTTCTTTTTTTGGCATGGAATAAACAGGAGGTGCTTGTGGATATGGTAATTTGTATTCAACAGGATATGGTACTAGAACAGCAGCATTGAGCACAGCATTGTTCAATGATGGAGGATCATGTGGTCAATGTTACAAAATAATTTGTGATTACAAATTAGATCCTCAATGGTGCAAAAAGGGAGTATCAGTTACAATTACATCTACAAATTTTTGTCCACCAAATTATAATCTTCCTAGTAACAATGGAGGATGGTGCAACCCTCCACGTCCACATTTTGATATGGCTCAACCAGCTTGGGAAAAAATTGGCATTTACAAAGGTGGCATTGTTCCTGTTTTATACAAAAGGTAAGTCATCACTCTTCATTGTTCGAGTAGGGAATGAGTTGTTGTCTCCTCGTATGGTCTTAGACAATTTTTTTCACTTAAAAAACTAAATTTCGAGACTAAGTGTGTCCAAAGTGGTATCAGAGTCAGAATCAACCTCTGTGTTATATTGTCCTTCCTCTAAGGAGTGTTACATAATTCTCCTATATTGATAGAGTGAATTGTTTTTATCGAGATATATTCTTGTTGATTGATTGATGTCAATTGTCATGTGCTAGAATTCAGAACTCAAAAATTTAAAATTCTTGTTCCACCTCTGCTGATATTGGCATCCATGTTATATTGGATGTAGCAATATACCTCATTGATTAATTGAATTGTTGTCAAACTTGTTTATCATGATTTTGGAAAACTAATATATACTAAGGCTATGTTAGAATATTACACATTGATTAAATGAAGTATTGTTATCTTTCTCATATGGTCTTAGACAATATTTCGTAGCTATACTTTGAGATTAAATTAAGCTTGAAGTCTATTTTCATTACATGGTATCAGAGTCAGATACATTCTCCAAGGGTATGTTAGAATGGTCTCACGTCTATCGATGAAATAAGTTGTTGTCTCCTTATACGATCTCGAGCAAATTGATGTTTTATATTTTTTTTTTGTTGAGTAGGGTACCTTGCAAGAAGCATGGTGGAGTTAGATTCACAATAAATGGAAGAGACTACTTTGAACTAGTGTTGGTAAGCAATGTAGGAGGGGCAGGATCTGTTGAATCAGTTCAAATCAAAGGCTCAAACACAAATTGGCTAACAATGTCAAGAAATTGGGGAGCAAGTTGGCAATCAAATGCATATCTTGATGGACAATCAATATCATTTAAAGTTACTACTAGTGATGGTGTCACAAAAACATTCTTAAATATTGTTCCATCTAGTTGGAAATTTGGCCAAACATTTTCAAGCAAAACTCAATTCTGATTTTGTTAAATGTTCGATGAATACGTTTTTAATCAGAGGTCTCGAATTTATAGGGCAGCGGCATGCTTACTTTTTACATCAAAGTAGCCCTCCCCAAAAAAAAGAACCATTCTTATTGAGGTATATTTTTGAGGAGTTGTTGGTTAAGTAAGCACATGAATGAATTATAGTCCAAAATAAAGATAGTGAAAAAAATAGAAATAATCAATTATTGGTGTAAGTAGGGGTAGTTCAAAAAATTGTATTTTTTTTACTATATGAAAGGATGAATAAGATAAGTTTGTTTAAGCTACATCAATTATATATTTCAATTTGCTCTATATATTGTACCCTTGTAATATGACTATTTTCTTGTTATACATCTTGTATGTATAATTGGTAAATTAATAAGTATTTCGATTTTAATTTGAGTATATGCACATCTAGACGCCTTAATTTGTTTCTATTGTGTTAGTTTTGAGCACTCCAACTTACAAAATAATAATCGATCTCGACACTTTTAAAATTTATGTATCACGTCAGCGTCAGTGTCCACGAAATACAGCAGGGACGAATTGAAGTTTGTAGTTATCAATTCAAATCAAATTGAGATGTCCAGACGATGTGTACTCTCAAAGTTAACGTTCTTACTTATCAGTTGATGCCAAGTTTGAGTATTTATGTATTATGCCTTTCGATATGCTCTAAATATATACATGGTTATGTGATATTAGAAATTTTGTTTGAGTATTATATAAGATGGTCAATTTATCAATCAAACTATACTTTATTAGTTCAAACCTAACCCAATAACCACCAATGCAACAATAAAATTCCTTTTTATATATAAAATAAATATAATAAAGTTAGTGAAAAAGTTGGTCATTTTTTTTGCCTCATAAACTGCACTTTTAGCAACTAGCTAGTCAAACCTAAAAGTGAAGCTTAAATCAAAAGCCACTACATGTATACATAATTTTCCTACCTACGAACAACTTAAAATTCTCAATTATTTTTTATAATATACTCTCTTTAATATAATAATAATTAGGCAATTATATTGTTGTTTAGGGTGATCAACCACATCCTCTATCCTAGGGTTGTTACAAACTTGAGGGTCAACTCTAAGGGGTCGTTTGGTTTAACGGATTAATTAGGATATATACTAACTCCGATATAATGACCTTTTTGTTTTTATCCCTCTTTAGGAGCTGTCAGTTTTTTGCTCTCTTGGTCACTCGTATCCACAACATTTAGGGACGGAGGTGGAGGGTGCTTACATATACGATTTTCTTATTTTAAAGTCGGAAAAAAAATATGGTAATTAATAGTACATATGGATTAAATCCAACTAACATAACCAAAGTAAATCTTAAAGTAAATAGAACAAAATGTTTAATCCTTATAGTATAAATTAATGCATTGTTGTTACTTACATAATAATATAATCTCTCCATTATAATGAATACTAATCCTTACATTACTTATCTACGAACCAAACATTCAGTGGCGAAATTAGAAATTTTCTTAAGAGTCTTCAAAACTCTAGTATATATCTCTAAAATGTCGTTTTACCTCTATACACATTATTATTATGTCATATATGTATTATATAATTTTTCGATAAAGGATGATGAAATGACCGTCTTTCCGTCAATGTATCTACTCCACTCATGTTAACATCCCCATAGTATCTAAATGGCAACCAAAATCAGCAATCATTAGCTAATCCATATGGTTTTAGCTAACCAAACTTGCTAACAAACATAATCAATAATTTTAGTAACAACTTCCCCTTTAAATACACATTGTATGTGATCCTAATGACTCATAACAAAGTCATAAATCCAAATTAAGCATAAACAAACATAGCCTAATTTGGCAAACAGAATTAGTTATGATGGCATTACCAACATGTTTTATAGCTTTACTCTTTGCTTTAGCACTGTTTTGTACTGAAGTTAAGGCACTAAGCTCCGATTACTACGACCAAACATGTCCTAACGCAGAGTCAACGATCACCAAAGTTATCAAGAATGCTATGTTGAATGATAAAACAGTTCCAGCCGCGCTTTTGAGGATGCATTTCCATGATTGTTTCGTTAGAGTAAGTTTCCATTCTTTGATTTCTAAACTTTTTGACTCGAGCTAGTTATATAGTAACTGAGGTTTTGTGTATAATGAAAGGGTTGTGATGCTTCTGTGCTGCTGAACTCAACAAGAAACAACAAAGCAGAGAAAGATGGACATCCTAACATCTCATTACACGCATTTTATGTCATCGATGTTGTTAAGAAACAAATCGAGGATTTGTGTCCTGGAGTTGTCTCTTGTGCTGATATTGTTGCTCTCGCTGCTCGTGATGCTGTTGCTCTTGTAAGTTCTACTCACTATTGAATAACACAAGCATGATATTACCAAATGTGAAATTGTTATACTTTTTTTGTGCATGTTGTGTTAGTCTGGAGGTCCTACTTGGGATGTTCCAAAAGGTCGAAAAGATGGAAGAATCTCTAAAGCCATTGAAACGCGACAACTACCTTCTCCTACGTTCAACTTTTCTCAGCTCCAACAAAACTTTGGCCAAAGAGGCCTTTCTTTGGATGATTTGGTTGCACTTTCAGGTAAGCAACGCTCTTCTTCTTTACTCGTATTCACAACCCTCGATTTGAACTATATATAACGACTCAAAATTGTTATTTGTTTTGTTTCTGATAACATTATCAGGAGGACATACTCTTGGATTCTCTCATTGCTCTTCATTCCAAAACAGAATCCACAAATTCGACAAACGTCACAATGTTGATCCAACATTACAATCATCATTTGCAGCCAGTCTACAGAACGTTTGCCCCGCGCACAACAAGGTCAGAAATGCAGGCGCCACAATGGATTCTACAACAACTTTATTCGACAACGCCTACTACAAGCTACTAATGAATGGCAAGAGCCTTTTCACTTCAGATGAATCTCTACTCACAGATTCAAGGACTAAAAGACTAGTTTCAAAGTATGCTAGCTCTCAGGATGCATTCTTTAAAGCATTTGCTAATTCGATGATAAAGATGAGTAGTATCAGTGGTAATGGACAAGAAGTTAGACTGGACTGCAGATTCGTTAGGTGATCGATGACCTTATTAAAACGACATATTTCTCAGGCTCAGGCCATTTAATTGTTGTATTGGTGAACCTTAATTTGTTTCATTTTCTTGATTGCTGATGTACTATATTAATTCGAATGTAGTGTGAGTGAAAGTTTGGGCTTAAATGAAGAAGAATTTTGTGGTGTAACAACTTTTGTATGGCAAAACCACAGACATCTGGTGTTTACATCAAACTATACTAATATGCTATGACTCGAAGAAAATTTAGGGTAGAGTATGTATTATTAACTACGATTTGTGATGACAGTAAATATGAAGACGTATGTTATGTATTCATTAAGTTGGTTTATAACGGCCTCTAGTCGAACAACACTGGAAAATCTATAGAAATGAGAATCAGTTTTAACTGACCATTAACACAATCATCGATGATGCCTTCCTGAAAAGCATAGTGAGAGGTGAAAATGCAAGAACTTAAACTTTCAATTGGAACTACAGTACAAAAAGAACATCAAAGTTGGAGTTGAAGTTTCTATTATAGGTGTTAGTATTACTCAAGAAAAAGTAGTTAAAATGACCACGGATGCCAAAGAAACGACTATCTGTATGTTGTCTAAGAGCTTTGCAAGAACAAGTAGCAATCTGTCGATCCAAGAAAACAATAAATTCCTCTAATTTTTGCTACACATGATGCAATGCTGCACAAATAATACGATTTTCTAACAACTACTATCATAGTCCAGTAATAATACTACAGATATGTTTATTATACCTATGAAATGATGTGACATGATTAAGGCCGAACCTTAATGTTGAATAACAATCCTTTTTGTAGTTTCGCCTAGTGGTTGTCGTTCATGATAGATCCAGATGACTAAACACGGGGTACAAATTCATGTGAATCCGTTGTTTTCATCAAACCATATAAATTTACTATGACTAAAGTGATAAAGTGTACTAACTAACATGTTGTGTGTTCATTGAGTTAGTATAAACACGAGATGGTGAGTAATTTTTTCCGATAACAGAGAGACGAGGGTTGTTGGCCAGAATCCACTGTTTTATGGCCCTGCAATATAGGCTCATAAACATGGTCATGGTGTTATTAGTGTTTTCTGAATATTAAAACACCAAAACTATAGTTTATTCATTCAACCATATCCACTAAGGCAACAATAATATTCCCCTTTTAAAGAGAACTGCACTTTGTATCTGCTACTCAAACCTAAAAGTGAATCTTCTTCCTCCACTTCCATTGACCTGATAACGATAACTCGTTATTGCATATATGGTTTTAGCTGACCAAACTTACTAACAAACATAACCAATAATTTCAGTAACAACTCTTCGTGTAGTTTTATGCCCGCTACTACAATCTCTTCCCTTTAAATGGACATTGTATGTGATCCTAATGACTCACAACAAAGTTCTAAATTCAAACTAAGCATACACAAACATAGACTAATTTTTCAAACAGAATTAGTTATGATGGCATTACCAACATGTTTTATAGCTTTACTCTTTGCTTTAGCACTGTTTTGTACTGAAGTTAAGGCACTAAGCTCCAATTACTACGACAAAACATGTCCTAACGCAGAATCAACGATTACCAAAGTTGTCAAGAATGCTATGTTGAATGATAAAACAGTTCCAGCTGCACTTTTGAGGATGCATTTCCATGATTGTTTCGTTAGAGTAAGTTTCCGTTCTTTGATTTTAAAACTTTTTTGACTCGAGCTAATTACATAGTGACTGAGTTTTTATGTATAATGAAAGGGTTGTGATGCTTCTGTGCTGCTGAACTCAACAAAAAACAACAAAGCAGAGAAAGATGGACCTCCTAACATCTCATTGCACGCATTTTATGTCATCGATGTTGTTAAGAAACAAATCGAGGATTTGTGTCCTGGAGTTGTATCTTGTGCTGATATTGTTGCTCTCGCTGCTCGTGATGCTGTTGCTCTTGTAAGTTCTGTAAAATGAATTGGATGATGTTAGTTACCATAACATGAAATTAATATTTTGAGACATATTTGTTTCAGTCTGGAGGTCCTAGTTGGGAAGTACCAAAAGGTCGAAAAGATGGAAGAATCTCCAAAGCAACTGAAACGCGACAATTACCTTCTCCAACGTTCAACATGTCTCAACTGCAACAAACTTTTGCCCAAAGAGGCCTTTCTTTGGATGATTTGGTTGCACTTTCAGGTAAGCAACTCCGTTCTTCTTTACTCGTATTCACAACCCTCGATTTGAACTATATATAACGACTCAAAATTGTTATTTGTTTTGTTTCTGATAACAGGAGGACATACTCTTGGATTCTCTCATTGTTCTTCATTCCAAAACAGAATCCACAAATTCGACAAACGTCACAATGTTGATCCAACATTACAAGCATCATTTGCAGCCAGTCTACAAAATGTTTGTCCCGCGTGTTAAGGGTCCAGCCCAACATTTATTGATGGGTGGCCCATATAATTTTTGGGCTTTGTTGACTTCTTCTAGAAGTCTTGAGCAGCTGATATTGGCAGCTGGTTTTCTGTTTTTTGGAGGTAAAAAGAGGCAGAAAAAACAGAGAGAGGTGAGATAGAGAGAGAACAAAATTTTGAGAGAAAATTTTGAGAGAAGAGTTGCTGGTTTCTTCTGGACAGCGAGACAAAACTTCATCTTGCCGGAGATCCGACCGTTGGATCGTACTGAAATTTTCACAGCTGGTTCATAACACATAGCACTACATCTTGACCGTTCAGATCGTCAATCGGAGTTCTGGATCGTCTGTTATTGCAGCTGGCGTAACCTGCGTTTTTTGGGTGACATTTCCCAATTTCTCTTCTCATTTTGTGTTGATTCTTATGTATGTTGTTGTTGGTGGGCTGTGACATCCTTGTATACTGATTTGGGTGTTTTTACCCTCAATTTGCATAATAAGAGTTGAAGAAGGGTGGACTCCTACAAGTCCCGTGGTTTTTATCCTTCATACCGAAGGGGTTTTCCACGTATAAATCTTGTGTGTCACTTGCGTATTTATAATTCATATTTGCTTGTGATTTAGTTGATGAGTTGCTGATTTGAGCTTGGTTAAAATAGTGGTGAATTTCTTTTGGTAAATTGGTGAAGTATATTTGGTTGATTGTCTTGAAGTCGATCCTAGTAGGTGTTGTATCCTACTTGTGTTGTTTAGTGCCTCCCCCTACATTTGGTATCAAGAGCGGAGTGTTAAACCATAGACATGGAGCATGGAAATAACTCTATGGTTAAACTGACATCAACCAATTATTCCATTTGGCGTCCGATGATGGAAGATTTGCTATATTGCAAGGATTTGTTTGATCCAATTGATGTGGATAAAACAAAGAAAGATGACCAGCCCACTAAGCCAGAGAAGATGATAGAAAAAGAATGGGAAAAGCTGAAGAGAAAGACCTTGGAGACAATCAGACAGTGGATTGATATTAGCATATTCAATCATGTATCCCAGGAGACTGAGCCGCTTGAACTATGGAGAAAATTGGAGGGTCTTTATGAGAGGAAGACCGCTCATAACAAGGCCTCGTTGATTAAGAGGCTTGTTAATCTCAAGTTGAAGCCAGGGAAGTCTGTTTCTGAGCATCTTAGCGACTTTCAAGATATTATTAACAAGTTGACTGTTATGAAAATTGTTCTTGATGATGAGTTGCAGGCTTTATTCCTCTTGAGTTCTTTGCCAGACAGTTGGGAAACTTTGGTTGTGTCCATCAGCAACTCAGCTCCAGATGGTACGCTTTCATTGGATGTCATTAAAGAGAGCATGTTCAATGAAGAGCTTAGAAGAAAGGAGATGGGTGTTGATATTTCGCAGGCACTTGTGGTAGAGAATAGAGGAAGAAGCAAGAGTAGAGGTCCCAAAGGGCGTGGCAAGTCAAAGTATAGGTCAAAGTCCAAGGATGGGAGAGAACCTACAATATGCCACTATTGTAGCAAGCCTGGCCACATTCAAAAGTTTTGCTACAAGTTGAAAAGAGACCAGCAAAATAAGAAAAATGACCATCATAAAGAGGGTGATGACAAGAATACAGCTGCTACAACTTCTAGTTCTGATGATCGTGTTTCTTTGATATGTGCTACTGGAGAATGTTGTCATGTTGATAGTTCTGACACTGAATGGCTTATTGATACAGGAGCTTCCTATCATTGTGTTCCTAATAAGGAGTACTTTATTGACTACCGAGCTGGAGATTTTGGTAGTGTGAAGATGGGGAACCAGAGCTCAGCAAGTATTGTTGGCATTGGAGATATTCGAGTCCAAACCAATGTTGGGTGCTATTTGACGTTGAGAGATGTTCGCCACATTCCAGATTTACGCCTCAATTTATTGTCTGCTAACGTACTTGATGAAGAGGGTTACAAGCACACTTTTGGTGAGGGTAAATGGAAATTGACTAAGGGTTCCTTGACTGTTGCTCGTGGCAAGCTTTGTTGCACCTTGTATAAGACACATTTGAAAGTGTGTAGTGGTGAGTTGAATGCTATTGAGGAGAAAAC
Organism: Solanum peruvianum; assembly: GCA_027705065.1. NCBI lineage: Eukaryota > Viridiplantae > Streptophyta > Magnoliopsida > Solanales > Solanaceae > Solanum > Solanum peruvianum. The sequence goes on along the minus strand of JAKWJD010001766.1, from coordinate 69,291,746 downwards.
TTCTCCTAACTTATGGCACCGAAGATTGGGGCATGTTAGTGAGAAGGGTATAAAGCTGTTGGCCGGTAAGTCTCTTATTCCTGCTGATGTTACTATTTCACTTGACCCTTGTGATCATTGTTTAGCAGGAAAGCAACACAGAGTTTCCTTTCCGAGGACATCTACAAGAAAGAAAGTGAAGTTAGAGTTGGTTTACTCTGATGTGTGTGGTCCCATAGAGGTGGAATCACTTGGTGGTAACAAATACTTTGTTACTTTTATTGATGATGCTACTCGGAGAACTTGGGTTTATATGATGAAGCACAAAAGTGAGGTGTTCGGTATCTTCCAGAAGTTTCATGCAATGGTTGAAAGGGAGACAGATTGCAAACTGAAGCGTCTTCGAACTGATAATGGAGGTGAATACACTTCAAATGAGTTTAAAGCATATTGCTCAAGATATGGCATTCGACATGAGAGAATAGAACCGGGTACCCCACAACACAATGGCGTTGCCGAGAGGATGAACAGAACCATTATTGAGAAAGTGAGATGCATGCTTAGAATGTCCAATCTTCCTAAGTCATTTTGGGGTGAAACAGTTGGAACTGCTGTGTATTTGATAAATAGAGCACCATCAGTTCCTTTGGAGTTTGATATTCCCGAGAGAGTTTGGTTTGGGAAAGACCCCTCTTATTCTCACTTGAGGGTGTTTGGATGCAAGGCTTTTATGCATGTGCCGAAGGAACATAGATTGAAGCTTGATTTCAAGACTTCTCCTTGTGTGTTTGTTGGATATGGTGATGAAGAGTTTGGTTACAGACTTTATGATCCAGCAAAGCAAAAAGTTGTGAGAAGTAGAGATGTTGTCTTTTATGAGCACGAGATGGGTTTTCATCTTTTGGGTGCTGATAAGACTTATTATTCTAATTTCTCTCATGATGTTATTGATATGCCCATGCCTCATGTTTCTGCTGCAGATGATCGATTAACAGGTGATGCTCCAGAGGATGGTCATGAAATTGCTCATGAACATGACCATATTGAAGAGGTACAACCTGATGTTGTTGTACCACAACCTGATGATGAAGCTGTAGATGTTCAACATGGAGAGTCTTCTAATCAGGGGGAGAAATCCAGCCCACAGGTAGAAGAGCCAACACTTAGAAAATCGACCAGAGTTCGTCAACCTTCAAGACTTTATCCAAGTTCAGAATACATCCTAATCACTGATGAGGGGGAGCCTGAAAGCCTTCAAGAGGTCTTGTCACATTCAGACAAAGACCATTGGCTCAAGGCTATGCAAGAGGAGATGGATTCTTTGAAGAAGAATGAAACCTATGACTTGGTGAAGCCTCCAAAAGGGAAGAAAGTCTTGAAGAACAGGTGGTTGTTTAAGAACAAGAAAGTTGACAACAAGCTAGTGAAGCGGAAGGCAAGATTAGTGGTGAAGGGATGCCATCAGAAAAAGGGCATCGACTTCGATGAGATTTTTGCACCAGTGGTGACGATGACTTCCATTCGTATAATTTTGGGACTAGCTGCCTGTTTGAATCTTGAACTTGAACAACTTGATGTTAAAACTGCTTTCTTACATGGTGATTTGCATGAGGAGATTTACATGGAGCAGCCGGAAGGATTTGAAGTTAAGGGAAAAGAGAATTTTGTTTGCAAGTTGAAAAAGAGTCTCTATGGACTCAAGCAAGCACCAAGGCAATGGTATCACAAGTTTGATTCCTTCATGAGTAGTAATGAGTACAAACGGACTACTGCAGATCCTTGTGTGTATTTTAGAAAATTCTCTGAAGGTAACTTCATTATCCTTTGCTTGTATGTTGATGATATGTTGATTGTCGGACAAGATGTTGAGATGATTTGCAGGTTGAAAGAGGATTTGTCAAAGTCCTTTGATATGAAAGATTTGGGTCCTGCGAAGCAAATTCTTGGTATGGAAATTACTCGTGATAGAAAAGCTGGTAAGCTTTGGTTGTCACAAGAAAAGTATATTGAACGGGTGCTTGAAAGGTTCAATATGAAGAATGCCAAGCCAGTTAACACACCACTTGCAGCCCATTTCAAGTTGAGCAAGCGTTGTTGTCCTACAACCGATAAAGAAAAGGAAAGTATGTCTCACATTCCTTACTCCTCTGCTGTTGGTTCATTGATGTATGCCATGGTGTGTACAAGACCGGATATAGCACATGCTGTTGGATTGGTTAGCAGATACTTGGCAAATCCGAGCAAGGTTCATTGGGAAGCTGTAAAGTGGATCTTAAGATATTTGCGAGGCACATCAAATCTGAGTTTGTGTTTTGGAGGTGGTGAGCCTATTCTTGAGGGATTTACGGATGCTGACATGGCTGGAGATCTTGATAACCGGAAGTCTACCTCGGGTTACTTGTTCAAATTTGCAGGGGGAGCCATTTCATGGCAATCCAAGCTACAGAAGTGTGTAGCGTTGTCTACAACCGAGGCAGAATATATAGCAGCAGTGGAAGCAAGCAAAGAAATGCTTTGGTTAAAGCGTTTCCTTCAAGAGTTAGGATTGAAGCAAAGCGAGTATGTTGTGTTTTGTGATAGTCAAAGTGCTATGGACTTGAGCAAAAACAGCATGTACCATGCTCGCACAAAGCATATTGATGTGAGATATCATTGGTTGCGTGTTGTCATTGAAGAGCAACTAATGAAGTTGAAGAAGATTCACACCAACAAGAATGGTGCTGATATGTTGACAAAGGTGGTCCCTCGAAGCAAGCTTGAATTTTGTTCCAAGCTTGCAGGTATGTCTTCTTGATGACCTTTTATGTTTGGTCTCCCCGAACTGGGCTGGAGGGGGAGATTGTTAAGGGTCCAGCCCAACATTTATTGATGGGTGGCCCATATAATTTTGGGCTTTGTTGACTTCTTCTAGAAGTCTTGGGCAGCTGATATTGGCAGCTGGTTTTTCTGTTTTTTGGATGTAAAAAGAGGCAGAAAAACAGAGAGAGGTGAGATAGAGAGAGAACAAAATTTTGAGAGAAAATTTTGAGAGAAGAGTTGCTGGTTTCTTCTGGACAGCGAGACAAAACTTCATCTTGCCGGAGATCCGACCGTTGGATCGTACTGAAATTTTCACAGCTGGTTCATAACACATAGCACTACATCTTGACCGTTCAGATCGTCAATCGGAGTTCTGGATCGTCTGTTATTGCACCTGGCGTAACCTGCGTTTTTTTGGGTGACATTTCCCAATTTCTCTTCTCATTTTGTGTTGATTCTTATGTATGTTGTTGTTGGTGGGCTGTGACATCCTTGTATACTGATTTGGGTGTTTTTACCCTCAATTTGCATAATAAGAGTTGAAGAAGGGTGGACTCCTACAAGTCCCGTGGTTTTTATCCTTCATACCGAAGGGGTTTTCCACGTATAAATCTTGTGTGTCACTTGCGTATTTATAATTCATATTTGCTTGTGATTTAGTTGATGAGTTGCTGATTTGAGCTTGGTTAAAATAGTGGTGAATTTCTTTTGGTAAATTGGTGAAGTATATTTGGTTGATTGTCTTGAAGTCGATCCTAGTAGGTGTTGTATCCTACTTGTGTTGTTTAGTGCCTCCCCCTACACCGCGCACAACAAGGTCAGAAATGCAGGCGCCACAATGGATTCTACAACAACTTTATTCGACAACGCCTACTACAAGCTACTGATGAATGGCAAGAGCCTTTTCACTTCAGATGAATCTCTACTCACAAATTCAAGAACCAAAAGACTAGTTTCAAAGTATGCTAACTCTCAAGACGAGTTCTTTAAAGCGTTTGCCAATTCTATGATCAAGATGAGTAGTATCAACGGTAACGGACAAGAAGTTAGACTAGACTGCAGATTTGTTAGGTGATGAAGAACTTTAGTTTGTTTGATTTTCTTGATTGTTTTAAGTCTGTTTTTTATTCTGAGCAAAACACATATTAATCTTGTTTCCTAATTCTTCTTTACTTCACACTAAGAAACACTAATAGGTAAAGAAATAGCACCAGATACTCTCGTCATCTCCAGACTCCACCTCCGTTCTGTTCTTTGGACTAGTCGCACACCAATAACAAACAAAATGTGAACAAAAGTTATCTACGAAACCTCCTTGAGAAAACGTAGTGACAAAAAATAGATACCAAATAACATGTGTCAACTAGTACACATTAGCTTCTCGTTAGCTACTGATGCGATACTTGAGAATGTTGTACAAGTATAAAAAAAAAAAGAGTCTTTACACTACGACTTGATTCAATCACACTAATACAAAATCCTTTAAGGAATCTAAATGAAAAACGAAAAGATAAAATCTCCAGAGTAGAATACAAACACATTATGTATAACAGAACATTAAGTAAACAGATATTAGGACAGTGATCATGAAGGATAGATGAAAATGCAGCAGACACTTGTTTTTCGCGTTCTTTTTTTTCAACGTTTGGAGGTTTCATATGAAACTATTGATATACTTTTTGATCATTTGATCAACAAGGATCCTGTATCCTCTTTCAGTAGGATGATAACTATCAAAGAACAAATATTTCGTATCGTCTTCACATGTACTACTCATGTATCTGTTGCATAATATGACCACTTCTATGTTTCCTGTACCACAACATCCTTTATCTACCACTTCAAATCCTGATAACACAAACGTACCCGAAAATTATATAAACAAAATGAATCACATTTTGCACCTTTGATACAATGCATGAGTAACATTTTTCTTTTAACACTTAATTAGAAGACAAGTAAGGTTTTATTTTGGGATAATGCACAAGTACCCCCTCAACCAACGCCCAAAATCTCAGAGACACACTTATACTATACAAAGGTCCTATTACCCCCTGAACTTATTTTATTAATAATATTCTACCTTTTCGCCTTACGTGGCACTATCTTGTGGGCCCAACATTGGTTGACTTTTTCTTTCAAACTAGTGCCATGTAGGCCTAAAAGGGGTAGAAAATTACTTATAAAATAAGTTCATGGGGGTAATAGGACCTTAGTATAGTATAAGTGTGTCTCTGGGATTTCGGACATAGGTTGAGAGGGTACTTGTGCATTTTCCCTTCTCTTTTATATACTAAAGTACATCCACATTCCACAGCCAGAGGTAGATCCGGAATTTGAACGTTAGCAGATTCAAAACTTAAACGTATGAATTTGAAAAAGGGAAAAAAGGACAAATATACCCCTGAACTATCGTAAATGGTATGCGAATACCCTCCGTCATAATGTTGGGACATTGGTGCCCCTGCCGTCCAAAAAACTAAAGCATATATACCCTTTATACTGACGAACGTACACGTGTTATAATCTTATCCACCGATCTGACATTTATCAACAGATGAGATTGCGCCACATGTCCCTATTTAGTTAGAGTGAAGGGCATATATGCTCTAGTTTATGGACGACAAGGTCACCAATGTCCCAAAAATGTGACGGAGGGTATCTGCATATACCATTTACGATAGTTTGGGTATATTTGTCATTTTTCTCAAAAATATTAAAGTTTACCATGTTTTTTAGGGTTGAGAATGAGATCAAGCATAGGATCATAGATGTCAATGAAAACCAACTTGGATTGAGGTAACTTGTTGGATAATGAACCATTAATGGCAAGTGAAATCTTAGTGTTGGCCAATTGTGCAGCTTGATTATGTTCCTCCACACATACTCTACTTAAACCTCCACTTAATGTTCTTTGGAATGGCAAACATCCAATTGGTGGAATCCCAAAAACACCTATTTTTCTTGCTCCCAACTTGTACAATTCCTTCAAAATTTAAAAAAAAAAAGATGCATAAATAAATAAAAAGATGTTGATCAGTGGCCGGAGCCAGAAATTTGTTGAAAGGGTATCCAGAAATAGCAGTTTGTTATGTTAAGAGTGTCCAAAATATGTTATTTAATCATTTTCTATATCATTTTATATGCTATTTTTTTTCCGATCAAGGATGTCCAATGTTAAGGGTTATTTACACTTTTGCCGCTATTCCATGTCCATCTTTAATTTATTCTCCTTGTAACTCATAACACAATTTTTTTCCAGGATATTAGTTTATATTTTCGTATATAATATCCACGAGTAGTAATGTTTAAAGATAGACTTCAAGGTTATGCCTACTTAAAAAGAAAAATAATTATTAAAGACCCGTTCATTTCAAGGATAAAAATTAAAAATCAATCAATCTAAAGGACAAAACGTGTCATTCAATAGCTCATAGGTGTCATTATTGAGTTAAAGCCCAAGAGACAAAACCATAGAGCCCCAAAAGCCTTGAGATAGCTCAAAGGTACACTATACTTTATTAACAGTTAATTCAAAGCTCGTTAAAACTACGTATCATAAATTATAATAAAGTAAAATACTAATGATATATTCATATACATACTTGGATAAAATCTTCAGCTTTGTCCACCATAAAATCAGTATATGAGTCAATATCATATTGTTTTTGTCTAAATCCAATTGTGTAATAAGTGTTGGCAAGGTCATTGCTGCCTGCTACCACTAAGTATAGGCTGTTGTTTACTATCTTGTTGGCTTCTTTTTCTCCAACTAATCCCTTTAGCTTTCCAATATATTCTTCAAAATAATTTATTTGTGTAGATAGTGGTGTTACTGACTGAAAAAAAAAATTCATCATAAAAAAAAATATAATTAGAAAAACTAATGATGAAATTTAAAGTTTACTAGATTGACTATACTATATGAGTTTATATGATTGTATTAAAGTGATTTATATGTTGAAAAGGTAATCACCTAAATTATTATACTAAAAAGTATAAGTTTTAAATGGAGTCTATAATTAATTGTCGTAGTTTCCTTTTTTAAAGTCAAACTATAAGAACTTTTGACCAACATCTTATGATGTATATTTTTATCATATTGATATGTCAAAAATTGTAATTTATAGTACTTTTCGTATAGTTTTCTGAATATTTATTTTTTTTAAAGAAAATATTGAATTAACATAATCTATTTTACCTTTAAAAATAATCAGATTGACTTCAAAAAGCGTAACATGACAAATAACAGTGGACGGAGGGAGGATTAATCAGTTTTGGTCCTTTAAATTTATCAAAGATGAATTTTTGTTGTATTTGTAAAATATTGTGTGAATATTTTTTGGATCGTACATATGAATAAAACGTAAATATAAAAATGAAGAAATACTTACCACGATCGAAGCTGTTTGAGGATCATATCCACAAGCTCCTGAGGCAAAACTTACTCCAGTTTTGAGATCTTCAGTTTGCAAATTAGGGTCACGATAAGCTGGCATTAACTCTTTAATTCCCAATTCTTCCACTAATATATAATTTTTAATATTAAAATCAAGTCAAAAATATAAACCAAACTAAAATATAATAAAAAAAAAGTACCATAGGTATACTTAAACTTCCATTTTTATTAAAAATATAATGTCACAAATTTCTTTTTAATGAAAAAGTTTAATTTTATTAAGGTTTAACAAAATTTCTAACTAAATTATTTTTTTTGCTCATTCATTTTTGTTTGATATCACATGAAATCAGTGTTTCAGAAAAAAAAGACATTTGAATCTCAGTTAGTTAACTATCTGAACTTTTATTTTATTAACGAGCCTTCCTCGATTTTTTTAAAAAAAGAATGTTACTAATTAGGTAAAGTTAATGTTGAGTAACCTTTTATTAAAAAAAAAAGAAGTTCAATAACTCGCTATAATAAAAAAAAATAGTTTAGTGACTTTTGAATCTCCATACTTTACAAATTTGAGTGATTATGTTATAAGACTAATAATTCTAATAACTTTAGTGTAATAAAGTAAAATTAAATGACGATAAAATCGACTCAATAATTATAGTGTAGACATGAAAAGACGAACCTATCAAATCGGCGGGCGTTTTGGCATTGGTAAATCTTCCTGTTGCCTTTCCATCAACAAAATCTTTCCCATAAGGTGGGAAATTACACTTGACTATGGTTGTAATGTTGTTATTATTTCCTTGATCAACTATGGAATCACCGAACGCAAAAACGGCTTTTATAGTCGAGTTTTTGGATAGCAACTGCATCTTTCCTTCACATAGTAGAAACAAAAATATCATATAATGTAAAGAAAATAGCAATGATGAACAAAAATACAACATATTTTTTTTAAAATTTGTGTTCAAAGAAAGAAGAAGAGAAAATTTGGTATTATAAGTCCAAATTGAGCTTTCAAATGGTAGATTTGACTTGAGTACTTTGTAAGGGGGGCTTATGTTATTTATAGATCTAAAAAAGATTAGTGCATTATCAATAATTGAGTTTATTAATGTACGTGTGAATTTAGAATTTGAAGTTTATCAGTTTCATGACTATATATAAAAGTTGATTGACTCTTAGGGCTTGTTACATGTTTGTATAGGATGTTTACATCAAACCAGTAGATACATGACATATGTTTGTATATAGACTTCTAAATTATGATTAATCAATTCATATTTATATAAATAACAGGTGACGATATTTGAATTCACGTCTACTTAATATATCATGTTGAGTTGTATGATCCATTTCATTTAAAAGTTTAAATTATACGGAGAACACACTTTTATTTACTGAACAAAAATAGTAAGTCATGTCATTTTGTCTATGGTGTCGTAGGTGGACATTTTATGAAATTTGCCTAGTGACTATAGTTTAGAAACGTTTACTATAAATATAAATTTCCTCTTATATTATTTTGAGATAATATAGATCAAAATTTCGTAAACTATCGCGTTTCTATTAGTTTTATATTTAAACTATGTTTAATTTATGTTTAGTCCTATGAACTATAACTTTCATGTGCTATACCCCTTCTAAATTAAGTACATTTTAGTTTACGTTTTTTTTTTAAATTATGACTTTCAGATGCGTCTAGAATTTACTCGATATATTATAAATTAAATCCGAAAAAAGGAATAGATAAAATATTTAAAGAGATGAGTTTACTTAATTACAATCTAGAGACTATAGAGTAAACATGGAAAATGTACATGAAATTGGTAAGGTTGGTATGGTCTTGACTTGTGCTTCAAATGAACCAGCACATTGCTCTAGGTTGGTGGGCTACCATATCATACTCCATTTTATCTTTTCACTTAAAAAATAAATGATTCATCTTAAAATCAAGATCGCATCGAGGACACGAGAGGTTTATCTGAATTTTTATTATATTATACGTATAATGTCATAATTATTTTTTAATAGATAGGACTTAGAAGTAATAGATATTGAATCACCTTAACGTGACTTTTTCACGAATTTACTTTTTTATATACATATATTCTAAATTTATGTAATGTGAAATTCTGACTCCACGACTGAAAACCCTAACACATAAATGTAAAGCTTGAAATGGAAGTGGTTTGGTGAACAACTTGTAATGTATTCTTAGATGAGTTTGTTTTTAGAATTTAGACCTTTTGAGTTTAATTCACACCAGTAATGTGTGACATTTGGTTGATTTCTTTGGAAAAATTGAACATTAGTGACTAATTTTGGAATAATCCAACCCAATATGGTACATACATATAGAATAATATTTATTAAATAGCTATCATCCATTAGTTCATTTAAGTTGCTCGAATTGGGGTATGAGTGTCTCATACATATGTAAATTTAATTAGAGGCCAATATGATTTAAATTTTAAGATTTTGTGGTATGGGTGTGGGCGCATGGATTCAGCTAAAAATAATTCTATCATCTAAAAATTATATGTTTATTTTTGTGCCGTCACAATATTACACTGCGCATAGATTTAGTTCTTGTCGTTTGTGTTTTCTTTTGTTCCTTCGAGGACATCCGCTAAAATTGAAATGATATAGAAAAGATTAGCATTACCCATGCGTAAAGATGACACATTTGAATATCTAGGAGGAAAAAAATGAACAAGAGGAAAATCCATTAAGTAGATAAAAGGAAAAAAAATTGGTATAGAAATTTTTATCTAGTGTATTTCATTTCACCTAAGCTTTTCTTTTTATTATATAAATCTTTGTATTTGTCTCGAATTTCTCCGTTATTCTTGGTCTAATAAACTAAAGTCAATTGACCATATTCGATACAAATCTCACACTCACATTGTTTCGACACGAATACGATAAAGCTTATTTCAGTCCAAATTTAAGTTGGGCTCAATTGAAAATATTGAACTTGAGACTTTACCTTTAAATTAAGGACAAAGTGCAAGGATAGCCAATTTTAATAACACTATTTAAGTTTTAGCACTATTCAGAAACTATTTAATATACAGCCAAAGTATCTCAATAATTACTAAAAGGACAAAAATAGCCTTCCCTTTGATCAAGTCCGTATAAAAATCAAGAGAGTCTTGTATAGGAAAATAACAAAATTAAAAGGGTTAAAAATATGCCCAAATTATCATTTATTTTTTAGTTTCGTACTTGAGTTATTTGAGTATCACTTTCTTATCTAAATTTTCACTCAATGGTTAGCGAAGCACACATACATGCTAACTAGACCAAATGCTTGTCTACAAACGCTTCTTGACTTATTTGATCATTAAATTTTTATTTATCGATTCTATTAACTGATACATTGATATTTTTTCAAATTCTAAACTCTCTTCTTTTGAGTCGGAGATATAGATGTCATGATTGAGACAAATGATAGCTAAGAAGATGAAGAAAGAGATGTTCGCAATATTTAGGGCCCGTTTGACCATAGATTTTCCAAATAATATTTGAGCAAAAATTAGGCAAATAGTATTTGTCATTACACTGTCATTATTTAGTAAATATGCTTGGCAAATATCCCAAATTCCTTACTAGTTTTTCTAGTATTTGGGCCAAATCTCATTGAGATCTTTTAAAAATTGAAATTTTACTCCAAACTTTTATTTTTTACAAAAACACCATCTACAGTTATTGCTTGTGTTGTATTACGTAATATTTTACATTAAAATCAAAGTAGTGATGAAATATTCGGTGAATGTTAAATGATGATATGATTATTGATGAAAATGATGAACAACCGTCTCTGAATAACAAAGTCATGTGTTTTGTCTACTTCACGATGTATGGAATGGTGCTTGTTGCACTCACTCCAAATTATTACATTGCTCTAGTGTCATGGAGACTATTTGTTTTTGTTGTAACAAAATATTCAGTTGACTTGTAATACAAACTTATCGTTAGTTTTAATATTTTTAAAATTTAGGGTATAAATCATATTTTTCTAAAATAGTGAAAATAAATATCACAAATACTATAGCCAAACACGATGAAATTTCACTCAGATTATATTTGCCAAGAATATTTAGAAATCTATAACCAAACGCTAGCTTAGTTCATATATATTTTTGACAATTATATAATTCGAAAAGAATTTTTTTTTGGGAGTGATACGGGTTTTGGGTAAAACCCATTCGGGTCGCTGAGTTGTCAGGTAATCAAAATCACGTTTGTAACCCAAACTGAAGACGAACAACAACAAAGAAGAAGAAGACGAAGAACAGAGAAAAAAAAAGCAAAAAAATGTTAGCAACAGAAGGCATGGAAGACGAAGAGAAATGGCTAGCAGAAGGAATCGCAGCTATTCAACACAACGCATTTTACATGTCTCGTGCATTGGTAACACTTTTTTTCTTGTTCAAAATCAAATTTCATTGAATTTGAATCCAAAAACCCTAAACTTCTCAATAAAATTTGATAATTATCGCTTTTGATTTGATTTTTCAGGATTCGGATAATCTCAGAGAAGCGTTGAAGTATTCTGCTTTGTTGCTGTCTGAGCTTCGGACTTCAAAACTTTCGCCTCACAAATACTACGAGCTTTGTAAATTTTCTAGTCAACATATGTTTTTTGATTAAATTTTTCTATTTCCAGTTTGTTATAAAGTTTTTGCTGGAGAAAAAATAAATTTGACTAACTTTTGAGCTAAATCAGTCATATTAACTCGTATTGTACTGATTGTTGATTTGTACTCTATCACTGTGATTTGTATGGCAATTTTGCTTATGGAGAGTCAAATTTACTAAATTTCTAGCTAAATAGGACTAATTACTCGAGAAGTACGATAAGTTGCACTTTTCACTTATGAAAGTTAATTCGACTAACTTTCGAGCTAAATCAGATCATATTAATTCTTCTTTTTGGTTGCTGATTTTATTGATTTATACTCTTTAATTCTATTTTTTTTGGAGTTTTGCTTATTGAGAGTTAAATTTACTAACTTTTTAGCTAAATAGGACCATTAGTAATTGAGTTTTTAAAAATTAAATTTTAGATTTTTGAAGCCAAATTGATCTAAGCTAATTGATTTTCTTAAAAATGTTTTAATTTAAATATCTAGAAACTACTCGAGAAGTACGATAAGTAGCACTTTTCACTTACGAAAGTTAGTTTGACTAACTTACGGAGGTAGATTGGATTGGATTAGTTCATTTCTGTTGAAAATAAATAAAAACTTTGATATTTGGTACTATAAGAAAAGTCGCTTTAAGTTGCAATTCTCCCTGTATCAAGATGGCGAGAAAACTAAAATGTCGGTTAGTTTACGACTTTACGTAGTTTAAATGTCGGAAAGCAAGATGGCCAAACATCTTGGAATAAAGGAAGTGTCTTTGTTTGTTATGTCATGTTTGTTCTCAGGTTTTTGTGCTCTTTGTGGTAGATATGCGAGCATTTGATGAATTGAGGAAGCTGGAGATGTTCTTCAGAGAAGAAGATAGACATGGTTGTTCAGTTATTGACTTATATGAGCTTGTTCAACATGCTGGAAATATATTGCCTCGATTGTAAGTCTCACATTAAGTTCATGTGTTAAAATTCTCAGTTGTTAGGCTTCGTTGTGTGTTAATTGGCTACTTATATTGTTTAGTAATTACTAGTATCTTAGAATCAAGCAAATTAGTTAACGTAGTTAAGAAGTAAATTTGGTTATCCAAATACGATTTTTATGCTTTACTTGAAATTTAATGTGATAGCTTCAAATTTGGTCTTCTTTCATGTGTTTTTCTTTTTGCTGGTGTACTTAGTATTATTGAGAATCTTCAGTTTCTCATAGAGTTGATAGCCTCCAACTATGCATGACGGTAGTGCCAGATAGGAATATTGTGTGCACAGAGATAGATCCAGAATTGGAAGTTTATATGGGTTCCTTCAATGACCTTAAGTTAATAATCATTAATAACTGTGTTTGCAATCAAATATTCATAGATATTTAGTGGATTTCTTAATACTTAATTATGTAAAGTTGTTGGGTTCACGTCCGCCTCCCTGTGTGCTTTACTCACTATGGTCAACTTCAATAAAAAGGAGATAGGCTCCAATAGATTTTTTTTTAAGATAAAAAATATTTTATACTCACCTTCAAAAACAAAGAAAAAGGAGAAATGCTTACCAGAGAAGCCAGAGATTTTTCCCAAGAGAAGTTGTGAGGCTACATTCTTAAGTACCTTTAGTTCCCATGAAAGAGGGTGTCCTTCATGTAAGTAGCAAAAACTGAGTCTATTGCATGCATAGATGACAGAAAAGTATGCTCTCGAGAGGAACCTTAATTAAAAAAAAGTACCAAAACCGGAGAATAAAAAAGATAGGTCTTAATTTTCTCGAAAGCACTCTGCATGGTCAGTCTAGGGCATCGTAAACTTCTATCAAAACTTCTGTCTTTTGAGTCGAACGATTTTTCTTGACCTTGATCTTTGTTTCCTGTGTATTATTGTCATCTCTCTTTCTTGTAAGCCCTTGCTTTTCCTGAAGAATCAGATGTCTGATGGATGTTTATCATGTAATATTTCAGGTATCTCCTATGTACAGTAGGATCTGTTTACATAAAATCAAAAGAGGCTCCTGCTAAGGATATTCTCAAGGATCTTGTTGAAATGTGTCGTGGTATTCAGCATCCTACACGTGGGCTCTTCTTAAGGAGTTATCTTGCTCAAATTAGCAGAGATAAATTGCCCGACCTTGGTTCTGAGTATGAAGGGTATAGCTATTGATTACTAATTGAATTACATGATGATTAAGTTGCACTTATATCACGTCAGTTCTGCATAAGAACATTTTTATGCACTTGCTTGAAACACACACACAAAGAGCTGCACGCACATTAGTCATTATATGTTTTTATGTTCCTGTTTAAGTATACAGGGAGACTCAATGTGTTGTATCCATCTGTAGATCCCCGTCTTTTGTCCAATTAAGTATTTTCTTTTTGTTTTCTAGTTTGAACTAGGGTGATGATCTTCTGAGATGCTTCACCCTGTTCTTTATGCAGAGAAGGTGATACTGTCATGGATGCTGTAGATTTTGTGCTGCAGAACTTCACAGAGATGAATAAGCTTTGGGTTAGAATGCAGCATAATGTAAGTTAGGATCTTCTTAACTTTTACTTTGCTTTTAGTTTGGGCTTGCATGGCATCTGTGCATTTGCATGCCAGGAAGGTAAAATGAGTCATGAAGGCATGTTTTGGCCATGCAGGTGTTATAGTGCTTGTGATACATTCATTTGCTTTGGTGATCCTGAGTTGAGGCATTCTTCGCGCTTTATGGTCTGCAGGAACCTGTCAGGTTGAAAGAGAAGCTGGATAAAGAAAGGAGCGAGCTTCGCGATCTTGTAATATCAATTGCTCAAATAATTTATATTCTTCTTGCAAGAGCCTTATGGCTTGGTTCGGAAATACGTTATTCAGCTAGTACCTGTCATATTTTAGGTCGGGAAGAATTTGCACGTTCTTAGTCAGATAGAGGGTGTTGATCTTGAAATGTATAAGGATGTGGTTCTGCCCAGAGTATTGGAGCAGGTAAATATCAACATGATAAACCCTTTTCTGGATATGGAATATAAGACTCTCATTTGTTTGTAGCAATTATCCCATCTCTGAAGATGCAGCTAAATGTTTCCACAGGTTGTCAATTGTAAGGATGAGATTGCCCAATATTATTTGATGGACTGCATAATTCAGGTCTTTCCAGATGAGTACCACTTGCAGACACTTGAGACTTTATTGGGTGCTTGTCCGCAACTCCAAGTAAGTAATAAAAAACATACGAGTACCCAACTTCTTTGGCAGGATAAGTTTGTTTGTCGTGTCCTTTGTCTACTCCTCTTCCTTCCATCTTCATATCCTCCTTTTCTCAAATGTAAACTGTATGTCTTAAACATATCTTCTTCTTTTTTTTTTGGGTAATTAGAAATTTTATTAATTACCAAAATAGTAATTACAAAGCTAAGCCAGCAACACTCTACTAGCTATCTCACTAAACAGATGACAAAACAGTAACACATTCTAAAAACTACATTTATCTAAGAAAAGT
This sequence comes from Solanum peruvianum, assembly GCA_027705065.1. Classification (NCBI taxonomy): domain Eukaryota; kingdom Viridiplantae; phylum Streptophyta; class Magnoliopsida; order Solanales; family Solanaceae; genus Solanum; species Solanum peruvianum. The sequence goes on along the minus strand of JAKWJD010001766.1, from coordinate 69,276,462 downwards.
CTGACTGCTATATTAGCTCTAACACAACATACACATGCTATTCTTCTGGCTATATTCTCCATTGTGGTTCTTGCTTCTCAAATCCTCTCCCTCCATAGTGCATATATATACTCTGCACAAATCAATCTCAGGGCTTGTGCTTGGGGCTTTTTACCTTTATACTTTACTATAATCCATTGTTGACTAACAATAGCACAACTAGTAGAATTTTGATTTATCCATTGCAGTAGCCTCCTCCACAGCGTGCGAGCAAATATACAATCATAAAACAAATGATCTCTTTTTTCTTCTTCTTGCTTACACATAACACTTACAGGTTCCACTTGCATTTTCCATTTCAGTATTCTATCTTTTGTGAGGAGCCTATTTTGAGCCTGCAGCCATAGTGTAAAGATTGCTTTTGGCCTTGCTGAGTTAGAACAAATAGGATTTCTCCATTCTACCTTCGGGTAACTGCCAAGTATTTGTTTATAAGCTTGTCTGATCATACTTTTATTCATACTTTTATTCCATGCAGCTTCATTATGGAATATATGCAACATCTCTTTTGCCCCCAGAACCTTTCTAACCATCCAACAAGCTTGAGCAGGAACTCTGACCTCTTCCATACTTTTGCCTTCTAAAACATATCTAACTAAAGGAAATTCCAGCACTAACGTTGTGCTGTTTATAGATACAAGTATTACCTTTTCCAAACAAAGAGGAAATGAAAAAAGAAACACAGAAATAGACAGCCTATTCAACTGCCTTCCAGATCTTTTCCTGTTGTGAAGAAGAATAAGATCATATACCTGATGAATGCTAGTGGCTCAAACTTGTTTTTTTATTTAATGTTTTCCAGGTGCTCTCATTTGTCTTGAGAGGGCAGGGGAAGGGGAGGGAGAGAGTAGGGTTTTTTCCCGCTTCTTTTCCTCTGTGTTAAGTGGACTTGATAAGTTTCCCATTCACTAGATTAACTGGAATAACTGTATTATGTTGGCATATTGCTGTAGTTTCCCGCCTAACTTTTTCTTCTTGGATGAGAATGTGTGGATGTACAATTAGTGTTTCTGTGATCTACAACGTTTGGAGTGTTCTTTAAGTATGGAGCTTAAACTTGTAGTTTAAAAAATTTGTTCAAATCTTATGGTGATTGATGTTGTAGAAGCATGTGGATACTTCCTTGCTCAACATGTTATCCCATCTGCCAAACAAGAGAAGAACTATCCAGAATAGAGGCATTATGTTACTATATTAAGTTCCATGAGAAAATTGAAAATATACTTTTTTTTTTCATTTTCTTTATTTAGCCTGCTGTTGACGTTAAGACTGTGCTGTCACGGTTGATGGAGAGATTGTCGAACTATGCTGATTCAAGTCCTGAAGTAAGTAAATAACTGTTTAACGGCTTCTGACTTGAGATTTTCTTGATTTCTTATCCTATATAGCTGTAATTGTTTTGATTATTTAGGTGTTACCTGACTTTCTTCAAGTTGAAGCATTTGCCAAGCTAAGCAGTGCCATCGGGAAGGTAAATCCTGATGTTTTATGTCTGATTCCAGAACGAAATTTACTAGGTGGCGTACTTAGAGTTTCTAGGGGATGTACTTTTAAAGTGCAATACACTGTTCCAGGCATATATTTGGATTATCTAGTTTGTAACTTGTAATTGGAATCTTATTTATGAACAAACTTCAGTTTTTAGCAGGATTTATGATTTAGAGCACCTGATGTTAGCCTTCTAAATATTCAATGGGTTCCTTTATATGCAGGTCATTGAAGCACAAGTTGATATGCCAGTTGTTGGAGCCATTTCTTTGTATGTATCTCTTCTGACCTTCACTCTCCGTGTTCATCCTGATCGACTAGACTACGTGGATCAAATACTGGTATGTACTTGTCAATTTGGTAACGAAATAGGTTGTAACACAGAAATTGCTGTCTTTATTCTATAAGCTCTATGTAGCCAGTTGATGCGTAAACTGTGTTCACTGTTTTTGGTAAGAGGATAGTTGTCTCTTTGATCAATTTCTGTGTGGGCATGGATTCTAAGACAGGTTGTTTCTTTGATCAATTTCTGTATTAGCATGGATTCTTAGTGGTTGGTAGGAGTGTTAAACAGGCTAGCAAATCCCAGCAGAGTCGTTAGCTAAAGAGGGAAGATGTATCAGATGACATTTCTCTTGATTTGCTTTGCTGATTGTTGGTAGGGAGCATGTGTCAAGAAACTTTCTGGTAAAGCCAAGCTTGAGGATAGTAAAGCGACAAAACAAGTTGTCGCTCTTCTGAGTGCACCCTTGGAGAAATACACTGACATTGTAACAGTTCTAACTCTTTCAAATTATCCACGTGTCATGGATCACCTTGATGCTGGAACAAACAAGATCATGGCAACAATAATCATTGAGAGCATCATGAAGAATGATACCTGTGTATCAACTGCTGACAAGGTATAATCCGTGATCTGTTGTGATTGATCACTAGTTCGAATAATTTAATTCTTCCTTCAATTGATTTACATTATTTTCCAGGTTGAGGTTTTGTTTGAATTGATAAAAGGGCTGATCAAGGAATTGGATGGAACTGCTACGGATGAGGTTTACAGATAAATTATTAATTTTGATTACTTCAATTCCTGAATTTGTTATATTATGTTCTGGCACTATTGATGACTTCCTTTTTCTTTGACTTTTATTCAGTACTCAAATATGTGATTCCGGATAGTTTCTACCAGTTGAATGACTTCTTTTCCTTTTTGTTGTGGTTTTGGCCAAAAGCTTGATGATGAGGATTTCAAGGAGGAACAGAATTCTGTTGCTCGGCTTATACACGTGCTGTACAACGATGAGCCTGAGGAAATGTTAAAGGTAATTGATTTATTGGAGATGTTTGTATAAGAAATTATTATTGATCACCTTTAGGTATTTGCACTTGCAGACCTCTTAAAAGATTGGTGCTTCATTTATTTATTTTTGGAGTCAACACTACGATCATTGCTTCATTTAGTTCTTTTTTAATTTTATAAATGATCTAATAAACCGAGTTATTTGCTTGTGGTATACTATCTGAATGCTGCCTTTATCGCCATTAGAGTAACACTAATAAAATTGTATGTTGTTTGATTTCGATAAAGAAACTGAACAGTCAGTATTGAAAGAAGAGTGTGTTTTGCGATATGCCACTTGATGTTATTCATTTGTCTACAAAATATTCCTTTTACTCTAGATGGATGGGAACATGCTGAAGGTTGATGGAAGCTTGAGTTGAGAGGAAATGTTAGAAGGGCTATACCTTTCATCAAATGGTAAAAGAATCGGTGTAATTAAGATAGTTCCACCATGAACTTTCATTTTAAAAATCTACTTACTCTTTTCTTTTTTTAAAAAAGCCTATCTTCCATTGTATATAACAATACACAGTTTTCACATTTCTTTTCTTCTTTTAATATTCGAAAAACCAGACTGGCATGATTATGGTACTGGACTAGTGGTGTTTGATAAGAGAATGCTATCATGGTATATGTTTTAAGTTCGGAAAGGATATGACAGTGGAAATTATTGGTGCTGTGGGGTACTTAGATTTGTTCCAGCTTGATTAGATAGAATGCTCGACTTACTAGGATCAAGGACAAACAGTTTGGAGAACATGGATTTGCTTGAGATTCACAAGTAGAGTTTGTTGGTTCATACTTAGCACTATTGATTGTGCTTCTACTCAGCTCCTTAGATAACAGTCAGTTCATCATACTAATACTATGTGGTTATCGATTCTTGAAGTGATCTTCTCATATAATAACCGAACACCAATAATGGTTAACAAATTGATTTAATAAAAAAGTATAGTTTGAATACCCCAAAGTTATGTCCATAATGTTTTTAACTCTTTGTTGTTGCAAATCAGATAATATGCACTGTTAGGAAGCATATAATGGCTGGAGGTCCAAAGCGCCTAACTTTTACAGTTCCTCCTCTATCCTTTTCTGCACTGAAGGTTTGTTATTTTCAGTACTAATGCGCTCCCTCTCCCCTTTTGGTTGTTTTTTGTCATGCTGATGTCTTTACTTAGTTGCATTTAGTAGAATCCCATGACCTTTTGACATTAATTCTATAAGGAAAAAGGTAATGAGTAGAATCCCATGACATTCTGACATAACTCTATAGCAATTAGCATCCATTGGCCAGTATCCTCTTCTCTCTCTCTCCCTCTCTATCATTCTGTCATACAGCATACTTTCAAAAAAAATTCTCTACATATTGGAGTTAGATGGAGACATTGAATCTGTAAGAACTTTATAGAATGTGCAAGATGTATGACTGAAGCAGGATCATTGGCCCGTTCCCCTCCGGTCCGTGAGTTTCTGAAGTTCTTTTAGTCTATTTATTCCTTATGAAAGATAATGGCTTTTTCTACAAACCTTATACCTGTAATGGAATCTGGAGATTTCACATATAGTTGAATATTTCAAATGCTTCAGTAAAATTTGTACCATGCTATTTTCTTCTTTCCACCTCTCCTAAAATTTCAGGATTCATAATTCTGAAATACTTTCTCAATCAAATGGAAGTTGGTTAGGAGATTACAAGGTCAGGATGGAGATGTGGCGGGAGAAGAGGTTCCAGCTACACCAAAGAAAATTTTTAAGTTATTGAATGAGGTAATATCAGCTTTTGGATATGGTGTCTTCAGTCTTGTAATTGTCGTTAAAATCAGTGTGTGATATTCTTTTTGTACCCTTTTATTTTTATTTGTTGATTTTATTTCTCACCATGGTTATGAGATGTGAAACAAAAAGTCCTCTCCTTGATGATCTCTGTACTGGTGAGATACTATTGGAGTGCTTTTTTCTTTTCTTTTTGTCTTCTGAGAGAAGATATTTTAAGTCATGAGTGCAGACTTGTGGTATCATCTTCACTCACTCCTCCATATTGGTGATCTTCAGGGTTTAACTTTCTTGATCTTTTGAGCACACTGGTTTGTGGTGTGTTCAGTTTCATTCATGATATTAGGATATGATTACCTCCATTTGATTCCTGTCATTTGTCTATTAAGTATCAGATAAGCCCTTGTGTGCTTCTGTTTGCTGATTGAGCTAATCATGTTGCAGACTATCGAGGCTCTTTCATCAGTTCCATCGCCAGAATTGGCATTGCGGTTGTACTTGCAGTGTGCAGAGGTGAACGGTTAAATTTATTTTTTTTCCGTGGAGATGCTGTGCATTATGTTAAAACCCCCTTTAAGAAGCCAATTAGTAAACTATTTCCTAAAAGTGTAGATTTTTTTATTCCATCGATTTACTGTTGATGTCCAGTACAAATTAGAAAGCAATTAAAAAACACAAACTTTTACAAACTCTCAGCCTCTATATATTCTTAAAAGATGGGTAGGTTGTGCTCTGAATTTCACTATTGTAAGTCGAAAATATGTGTAACGAATAACAGATACCAAACTAGATGAATAGTTTACCCAACAGAAATGAAGGTTTGTGAAAATCTAAAAGACAAACCTTTCAATTCGCCTTCAACGACTGAGCTTAGACTCAAATGAAAGACTCTTCCAATTTTAGTATCTGTCCAACATTAACAAGATTTTTCAGACATCCAACACACAAATAGCTAATTCTATGTAATGGAATATCTCCTTAGGCATATTAAGGAGCTATTCTATTCTTTTACTTATCAAAACATATCTCCACAAAATCCTAAATTATGCCCTAAGATGATTATCAGCTTTTAGGCTCAACAAACTTCACTCCTTCACTGGGAGGATTGGAGGTGATTGAAAGATCAAGACAATCTTGGCCAAAAGCTCAGGAGTATATTTAGTACTAAAGGTGTTGATGGATAGACCTATTTTCATATCTCTCTTATGTCCTTTTTAAAACTTCACTTATGCCCTCGGGATCAGCTCAAGTCAGTGTTTTGGGAAGCGAGAAGCGGAAAAAAGCGACGAGGGCTTGCTTCACAGAAGCGAGAAGCGTGAAGCGAAGTGCGCGCTTTTTTTAAAAAAAGCGACATTTAGTATAAAAATAAAAAAATATTAAATAACTAAATAGAGGTAATATAGTCTTAGATTGAAAGAAATTACATAGGCAAAAATACTCATAAGTCATAACATATAAAGCAAAAAATCAAAAACATAATTAAATCACAAAGATTTAAACTCCTATTCTTCAACAAGGCTGCTAGACTGATCAAAAAAAAAAAAAGAGCAAAAGAATTGAAAAAAAAACAGAGGAGGCAGCAGTCAGTAATTAGAAACAGAGCAGGCAACAGAGATGAAGAAAAGAAGAGAAGAAGAAGAAAAAACTAGAGAGTCGAAACTCAGAGAGATGAAGAGATGAAGCACAGGCGAAGATTGTATATTTCATGAGAAAAGAAACTCATAGAGATGAACTAACAAAACATTAGCTAAAAAGAGATGAACAAAAAATTACCTGCAGTCGCGGTCGAGGTTGAAGAGAGAGGCAGCCTCAATCAAGATCGTCAGAAGAGAAAGAAGAGAAAGAAGTATTGTGAAAGAAGAGTTGCGAGGAGAGAAAGAAGGGAAAGAGTCGTGAAAGACGAGTCGTGAGGAGAGAGAAGGTTATATTTCAGATTATTTTTTAAAAAAAAAACTAATTTTTTTTAAAAAACCCCTAAATGTCGCTTTTTTTTTTTATATATAAAAAAGCGCGCTTTATTGCGCTTTTGCCTTAGGGTCGCTTCTCGCTTCTTCATCTGAAGCGAGAGCTTTTTTCAGATCGCCTCGCCTCAAGATAGAAAAACGCACAAGGGTCGCCTCGCTTTGAAGCGCTTTAAGCGCGCTTTTCTGTGCTTTTCACAACACTGGCTCAAGTTTCCAAACATAGCATGAAATCTTTTGGATGCCCTAGGAAATTGTCTACCTATGCAGTTAGATATGCCTTCCAGAAGTGCCTGTGATCTATTCATGTGTGCGAGTGCATCCTTTTTATTTGTGTCGTGTGAAAGTCTCTTCACTATCAGTAGGTGAGCAACAGAAATTTACTCGATCCATTAGTGTTTTATTTATTGCTGAAACTTGCGTTTGTTCCTCAGGCAGCCAATGATTGTGAACTTGAACCGATTGCTTATGAATTTTTTACACAAGCTTTTGTACTATATGAAGAAGAAGTTGCGGTAATTGCTCACCTATAAGCAATGTGTTTGAATATTCTTCTTCCATTTACCTTTTCATCTGCTCATTCTACTTAAACTTCTTGCATTTGGTATTAGGATTCTAAAGCGCAAGTGACTGCAATACACTTGATTATCGGAACTCTTCAAAAGATGACTGTGTTTGGTGTTGAGAACAGGGATACCTTAACTCATAAAGCCACAGGGGTAATTTCTACCTCTGATCTCTTCTGATCTGTCTATCTTTTTATTTGCTTTCTAACAATGGGAATACCTTTTTTAATGTATAGTATTCAGCAAAACTCCTAAAGAAACCTGATCAATGTAGAGCAGTTTATGCTTGTTCACATCTATTTTGGGTTGACGATCAAGATGGTATTAAAGATGGAGAAAGGTTGGCAAGAGTATTCCTCAAATTTCTCATTTTCAATTGATGCATCTTCTAAGAAGGCTTGAACTTTTCTTCCCCGTATCTTTTATCATTCAGAGTTGAAATCTTGCATTTTGTTTTTGATGTATTTCTCTTACCCTGAAATATATGATTTGCTGTCTTTGGGTTATGATAGGGTCTTGCTTTGCCTAAAGCGTTCGTTGCGGATTGCTAATGCAGCACAACAACAAGCAAATGTTACAAGGGGTAGCAGTGGACCTGTCACACTTTTTGTTGAAATACTTAACAAGTTAGTATTCAAAACATCAATGTTTTTAAGTGAAATTTGGGTTCAAGATTTCTGGCATTATATTGAATCCGTTTCTGGGCTCAGGTACCTTTACTTTTTTGAGAAGGGGAACCCTCAAATAACATCTTCTGCAATTCAGAGCCTTATAGAGTTGATTAAAACTGAGATGCAGAGTGACACCACAACCCCAGATAAAGCTTCAGACGCTTTCTTCTCCAGCACATTGCGTTACGTTCAATTTCAGAAACAAAAAGGAGGACTAATGGGTGAGAAATACGGTCCAATTAAGGTGTGATACTTTTATAATTCTTGTGGTGTCTTTCAAATTCGATATGCTGAATACATTGTGTCGTAAGCCCTGAAAGTGAAGGATTTCCTGGATCTAAAACTACCAAATGAGTCTTCTGCAGTGCCCGCTACCCATCAATTATTCCATCAACAATAAATACAACTATTTCCTACAGTCTTATTACAAGGTGATTCGATGTAAAATTCTCCTTTTTATTCTTTACCCTAACGGAGGGAGAATGCGTGATTTCTGGTCCTGTTTCACTTGAATTCTCATTGCTGAATTGCCAGTTGTTTGTGGAGTGTATATAAAAAGAAATGTGTATTTAATAATTTTCGAAATGGATGAAACATCTTCGTTTCTCTTCCCCGGTCCTTGGCCATTAAAAGATATTTTCGAGCTGAAACAAGGCCTACCATGTTGGTGTATCATGTTCAAGCTCAGTGTTCTCTGTTGTTTCCATCTTCAAGTGGATATTCATTTCTTTATTTTGGTTGTTTGTGGAGACTAGGCCCTAGGGCATTTTTTTTTTTTTTTAATATAATGGTATCACTATATAAGTTTTGATCTCATTTAAATAAGTTTTGCAAATTGTGTTGCAACTCTAGAACAAATTATTCACAAATTTTGGTGGATCACACCAAACTTTTTACACATAGGTCCTGTTCCAATTGAACACCTCGATACCTAATAAATTGTTCTAAAGAGACTTTTGTTTTTGTACGTGTGTTTTCATTGTTCTAGTGATTTGTTAAGTTAATTACATAAAATATGTCGTTTTCATGAAATATTACTTAGTTTGAGTGTTCTAAATAAAATATATCTGACAAATTTAAGGAGTTAGTCATATATTATGCTTTTCTTTTTGGTTTTCTTTGTAAGAATATTTAACATTGTCAAATAAGCTTTTAGTCTATATATTATATATCATTTTGAGCCATTTATTCCCAGCCTGTCTCTCCATTAAGAATATTCAAGAAATTAAATCGATTACGATAAAACATGACTACTATTTCAACGTTCATTGGAATTGCCAATGATTTATTTTGAACATAAAATGCCGAATGAAGAAAGATCAAGCAAAATATCCATTTTGTCATATAGTCGAGTGGTATCTGTGAGAGTTCTCGCATATTCATTTCATCTTTATTTGCAATTTACTATTATCAATAGATTAATTACAACTTGGTTAAGAAGAAAAAAGGCAAACCATCTTTATTTGCAATTTACTATTATCAATAGATTAATTATAACTTGGTTAAGAAAAAAGGCAAATCGATACACCTATTTATATGTTATTTTTTAAATTTTGTTTAAAATTAATCAATTATCTAAATTTACATTTTAAAAAGTAGACGCATTCAGCCGTTAAGAGTGTGTAATCTAGTAATTGATGAAGTAGATCTGAACCATGATATATGATATACTAAATAATTTCTTCTCCTTTTATTGAAGTTCTGTTATGTGCAAGTTGAATGGATGCCACAGTTAATAATTTTATCTATTTTTTAAAAAAGTAGTTATATGCATGTACTCATAATACCAACAATAATTCATTGTTTTTAAGACAAATATAGCAACACCATTTATTGAAAAAAAAACATAAATCTATTCAAATGGAATTTATTTTATTTTATTTTCAGTCCAAAAGGAATTAATTAAATTAAAAATTAAAGCGTTACCGACATGTTTGGAATACCAATAAATTCTCTTTCCCTCCTAAAAACCGTTACATCTGTGATCTACACTAACTTTTCAAGGGGTCCATTTTTTGCACCCATTAATTAATAATATTATTATTTTTTTCTTCTAATTTATTATTGCTTTGAATCTAATAATGTTAGTAATATTTTTCATGTTTAGAAATTTGCAACCTCAGTTTCTCTGATCTTTATTGGTGAGATTTTAATTTCATTCTCGTAATTTGTTAAGGGTCAGACTATAAGGGTCTAGTCTGGAAAGAGGTTGTTTGTTACGAATCGAACTCGTGACCTTTGCTTTCATTCATTTGTTTTTGTTGCAGAAAATTTGTTAGGATGGGTTTCATAAGCAGTATATTGGGATTTTTCGGATTTGGAATGGGGATCGTTATTGGACTTGTGATCGGTTATTTCATATTCATTTACGTTTTACCAACTGATGTTAAGGTCATTTTCTTCTTTCTCCTTGAGATTTTCGCTCTCTCTCTCTCTCTCTCTCTCTCTATATATATATATATATATATATATATATATATATGTAATGAATGTATAGTGTCGAAAAATTGCACTGTGCAAACTATAATTGTTGTTATTATGTATATGTAAAATACTGAATCTCCTATGTTTTAGACGAAAAATCATCTTATTTGGTTCTTTTATATATATGTGTGTGTGTGTATGGATGTATAGTGTCGAAAAATTGCACTGTGCAGACTATAATTGTTGTTATTATGTATACGTAAAATATTGAATCACCTATGTTTTAGACGAAAAATCATCTTATTTGGTTCTTTTGTATATATATATATATATATATATATATATATATATATATATATATATATATATATATATATATATATATATATATATATATATATATATATATATATGTATGGATGTATAGTGTCGAAAAATCGCACTGTGCAGACTATAATTGTTGTTATTATGTATATGTAAAATACTGAATCTCCTATGTTTTAGACGAAAAATCATCTTCTTTGGTTCTTTTATATATATATGTGTGTATGGATGTATAGTGTCGAAAAATTGCACTGTGCAGACTATAATTGTTGTTATTATGTATATGTAAAATATTGAATCTCCTACGTTTTAGACGAAAAATCATCTTATTTGGTTCTTTTACTCTGTTTCAGCATCCTGATATTCGGCCCTTGGCAGAGCAAGATACTGAAAGTCTGCAACGATTACTCCCCGAGATACCACTTTGGGTTAAAAATCCAGATTATGAACGCGTATGTTATCATATCATATCATATCTACTTACGCGAAAAACTTCAGATGAAGATCTTTACTGTTACATAACAACCTTTTTTGTTCTAACTGCATTTGTGTGCAGCTTGATTGGTTTAATAAAATGATTGAACTTATGTGGCCTTATTTAGACAAGGTAATGTTTAATTTACTTGGATATTCAGTTTACGCGTTTTCAATTACTGATACTCGAGATTTTTCAGGCTATTTGTAAAACAGCAAAAGGTATCGTAGATCCCATCATAGCTGAGCAGATTCCGCAGTACAAAATTGAGTCTGTAGATTTTCTGTCATTTACCTTAGGCACCCTGCCACCTACATTTCCAGGTTCGTTTTCTTGATCTTTAACTTAATTTGTACGTACAGACAAAAGGTCTTTTAGATTCTATATTGCTCGGATCCTTCAAAAATACTGCAGCCCCTTTGTTTTTACGACTCTGTTGCATACCTTTTTTTTGGAGGATCCGAGCAATGTAACTTAGAATCAAATCAAGAATGTGACTATCTGAGACTAATATCTAGTGTCAATCATCGAGAGTCTTACTTTATACACTTCTTATTCTTCCGTGCATAAATAAAACATGTTTCGTATGAATAATCTGTTGAACTATACCAGGAATGAAGGTGTACATCACCGAGGAGAAAGAGCTGATAATGGAACCAGTCATTAAGTGGGCAGCTAATCCGAACATCACTCTTGCAGTGAAGGCATTTGGGTTGAAAGCGACTGTTCAGGTAATTATTTATGCGAAGAAACAAAGAAGGTGAGAAGTTAAAGTCTTCGATTTTCTAGAAGTAAACTTTCTGTCATTTCACTGCTGACATTCGAGATTGTCTTCAGATGATTGACTTGCAAATATTTGCTTCACCTCGAATCACCTTGAAGCCACTGGTTCCGACCTTTCCATGTTTCGCGAAGATATACGTTTCTCTTATGGAGAAGGTGAGTGTTCATTCACCAAAACTTGTTCAATATCACTATAAGGGCTAGTCATCTCTAGTTCCTCGAAACTTTTTGCACGAAGTTGAACATATCAAGTTCAAATCTTGAATCCGTCTCTGGTCTAATCTACTTGCAGCCTCATGTTGATTTTGGACTAAAACTTCTCGGAGCAGATGCAATGTCCATTCCCGGCCTATACAGATTTGTTCAAGTATGTTCCCTTATTCTTCTATATCTTCCACAGTCGAGGTCTCAAGTTCAAAAAACCCCTAACTAGCAACAACATGGGGTTGGCCTTCCAGGTCGATCTCGTCACACAGGGCTTACCAAATGCAGTTTATCTCTCCTGCGTGATTTGAGAGCTATTGCACAGGAGCGGGGTTTACCCTCAATCACTTAAACTTTTCTAAAATTTTCAGGAAATTATCAAAGATCAGGTTGCGAGTATGTATCTATGGCCAAAAACACTTGAAGTCCAAATATTAGATCCTACAAAGTAAGTTCTTTTACGATAAACTTGTTTGGAAGTTCGATCAATTCTGTGTCATTTCTTAATAACTAAACTATATCTCGTTCTCTCGAGTACAGAGCAATGAAGAGGCCAGTTGGAATTCTTAACGTGACGGTTGTGAAGGCTATGAAGCTTAAAAAGACAGATCTTTTGGGGCTCTCAGACCCTTATGTTAAACTAAAACTTGTCAATGAAAAACCTTCGACAAAGAAAACAACAGTAAAACACAAAAACTTGAACCCCGAATGGAACGAGGAGTTTAGTTTCGTGGTTAAGGATCCAGAAACTCAAGTTTTGAAGTTCTCTGTTTACGACTGGGACCAGGTACAACACTGCTCCTGATCGATCAAAGTTATCCTATATCGTTGATCATATCTTTTACACGGAGAGTTTGTGTGTGTTGTTTTTGTATTAGGTGGGATCACATGAAAAAATGGGAGTGAACATTGTCCCACTGAAAGATCTTATTCCAGATGAACCAAAAGAATTGACACTAGAACTTCTAAAAAACTTAAAACCAGACGATGTTCAAAACGAAAAGGCAAGAGGACAGCTTGTTCTTGAAGTGATGTACAAGGCTTTCAACGACGAGGAGCTTGCAAATGGCACTGATGAATCAAACACGGTAGAGAAGGCTCCTGATGGAACACCCGATGGGGGAGGATTGCTTGTAGTTATTGTACATGAAGGTCAAGATCTCGAAGGGAAGCACCACACGAATCCATCCGTTCGTATGCTCTTCAGAGGAGAAGAGAAAAGAACTAAGGTACTTTTTACCATGTATCATATCAAACATTCCTTGAGTCGAGGGTCTATCGGAAACAGTCTCTCTACCTACCAAGATAGAGGTAAGGTCTACGTACACAACCCTCCCATCCCAGACTCCACTTGTAGGACTATACTGAATATGTCGTTGTTGTTGCACAATAGGAAACATAGTTATAAGTAACCTAAAATTAAAAAAAGAACAAAGGACAGTCAGATGCACTAAGCTCCTGCTATATACACGGGGTGTCCAATGCTCTACTAACTTTAATGTTTTTTATAAGCACTTAATTGCATTGTAATTAACCAACTTTGTGTCTCTCAATTAACTATTCATGTTGTAAAGTGAATAATGTCTTCTATAATTCTTGGTTTTATGTGATTTTTTCTTTGATTAATCCTTAATCCATTTTTTATTTTCCCCTAAACCTTCCACAGGTAGTAAAGAAAAATAGAGATCCAAGGTGGGAAGAAGAGTTCCAGTTTGTGCTTGAGGAGCCACCAGTGAATGATAGGATTCATGTAGAAGTTGTTAGTACTTCTAAAAGAATGGGTCTAAGACATCCCAAGGTAAATTTAACTCTCGACTATGTTACTCGAACTCTTAAAATATGTTATTGGTGTATGTTGGATCTTCTAAAAGTAGTACATTTTTAAGGATTCGATCTAGTGCGGTGACATGTTTGAAGAGTCCAAGCAACATATGCATCAAATTTATAGCAATCGTAATTAACACTATTAAAGACGGAACCAGAATTTGAAATTTATGAGTTCTGAATTTGCTATCGAATTCATAGCTTGTTTTAGTTTATGTGTTCGCAATTAAACACTTATACATATCTAATAGATTTCATAATAGAAATATAGGGTCTTAGCAAAAGCTAGTGGCTTCATCGTGCTATGAATTTGACAGAACCCAATAATTTTGACTTAAATACTGTATGTGTTAAATTTTTTTTATTGAATATGTCTAAATAATTTATTCAAAACCCAATAAGTAAAAAGAATTGTGATACAAAACCTATAAACTAAAACTTCAGTCGCCTCTGACTTAGTGCAACAAGTCGGCTAATTTTTATACTGTCAGTGCAAAAAAGTTAAACTATTTATTTTATTTACATGTTATAACATATGTTTATCTATCTTTTTTATTTTATAGGAAACTTTGGGTTATGTGGATGTATACCTTGCTGATGTTATTAATAACAAGAGAATTAATGAGAGATATCATCTCATTGACTCAAAAAATGGTAGACTTCAAATTGAGTTACAATGGAGAACTGCTTCTTGAGGATATATTGCCAAACAATACATCCTTAGTTTTTTTTTTTTTTTTGTAAATGATGATTTTAAGAAGAAAATTCACTAATAAAAATTTTGTTTTATTTGTAGATTTTTCTTGTATACAATCATAGATTTTAAGTGTTCTAGCTTAATTCTTCAGAAAAGCAAAATATTACTTGCATTATTCATTCATGAAATTTACTTTGGTTGAAATTCTTGTGGCAAACATGTATTTTACAAGGGAAAAATGTACAAGTACCCCTTCAATCTATGTCTGAAATCTCAAAGACACACTTATATTATTTTGTTCCATAGATAATGTCTTAAAGGCCGTCCAAAAAATATTTGGGCATTAAAGATGTCAAAATTCTAGATCACCAAAAATTTCATAGACTATAGTACACAAAAATCGACAAAATAGGGTATACATATTTTGAGGCTCGTTTGACCTTGAAAATTGATCATTTTGGCCTTCAGGGCCAACTGGCTCCATAGCTAATGTGTTAACGGACGTCCACAAAAAATTTTGGCAAAACATATGTCGAAATTTTGGATCACCAAAAAAGATTGTAGATTATAGCACACGAAAATCAGCAAAATGAGAGATTTACCTTCTTTGGGGCTCGTTTTGACCTTCAAAAATGTGTGTTTTGGTCACTAGGGACAACTGACTTCATAGATAACGTCTTAACGGATGTCCACAAAAAAATTGGACAAAAAACACATTGAAATTTTGGATCACAAAAAATACATCGACAATAATACATGAAAATCAGCAAAAGTGGGGTATACCTTCTTTAGAGCTCATTTGACCTTGAAAATGGGTCGTTTGGCCATCAAGGTCAACTGACTCTATAGCTATGTCTTAATGGATGTTCATGAAAAATTCGGGTAAAAAAGACGTCATAATTTTGGATCACCAAAAAATTCATGGACTATAATACAAGAAAATCGATAAAATAGAGGGTTCACCTGCTTTAGCGCTCGTTTGACCCTTAAAATGGATCGTTTTGGCTGTCAGGGCATATTGTCTCCATAGATAACATCTTAACAGGCGTCCACAAAAAATTTAGGCATAGAAGACATCGGAATTCTAGTTCACCAAAAAAGATCATTGACTATAGCACATGAAAATCGGCAAAAAAAGGGGTTTACCTGCTCCAGGAGTCGTTTGACATTCAAAATGGTTTGTTTTGGCTATCAACACCAATTGATTTCATAGATAATGTCTTAGCATACTTCAACAAAAAATTTTGGGCAAAAACGACGTTAGAATTTAGGATCACCAAAAATTCATGGACTATAGTACATAAATATAGGCAAAATGGGGTATACGTGTTCTAGGGCTCGTTTGACCTTTAATATGAGCTTTTTTGGCCGTGGTGATCTTTAAAATGGTTCGTTTTACCGTAAGGGCCAACCAACTCCATAGATAACATCTTAAAGGACGTCGGAATTTCATATCACCAAAAATACATGATTATAGTACACGAAAATTGATAAAATGGGATATACCTACTTCGGGGCTCGTTTGAACTTGAAAATTGACCGTTTTGATCGTCAGAGCCAAATGATTCCATAGATAACATCTTAACGGACGTCCAAGAAAAAATTGGGTAGAAAAAACGTCTTTGAATGGCCTTTGAATCCAAAACTAAAGTCCAAGAACAAGAACAAAATTCAAGAACAAGCTCAAGAGCCCTTGAATTATATTCAAAAAGGCGAATTCGATAAATCATATTGATTATACCACTCGCACTTTAAATCAATAAAATAATTGTTGCATAATTTTCTATTCTTGATTATTATTTTCTCCACGCGAATTTTATTGTCTACACAATAACCTTGAAACATTACTTATACAACTTGTTTTTCTATTCAATTAAGTAAGTTATTATATTTTTCATCAATCGAATATTTTATGCAAGTCTTTGATAGGCAAATGGGCATTTCCATATTTAAACTTGGTCACATATGATTAATTTAACCTTATTATAATTCAAATTCTTTTAATTATTTAGGGTTTGATCTCATCAAGTTTATGCGGAGACATAATATTAAAATCATCTACACTTGGAAGTTCTTTTTGTACGACTCTAAAGTCGTTGATTTAGAATAATCAAGGTTCTATTATTTTCTCTGTCTTAATTATTTATATTATTTTGACTTGATATAAATTTTAGAAAATAAAAATTAAATTTTACAATCTTAAATTAAAGATAGACAAAAATTTTTAATGGATACAACATTAGTTAGTTAATTGTGTGGTTTGTATAATAACAACCCTAAAATCATCGGTTCGATTGATCAAGATTTTATTATTTTCTCTATTTTAATTTATTTATATTTTTTGACTTTATATAAATTTTAAAAAACAATAAAAAAATAAAATTTTATATTCTTAGATTAAAGATAAATAAATCTTTTTATGGGTAGAACATTAGTCGGTTAATTATGTGGTTTGTTAATTATATAATATAGTATAATGATTTCATTTCCCACATTTAAAATACTAGATTTTGCTAAGACATAAGTACTAGCTACCATTAAAAAATAATAATAGTATAGTACTTCTTTTAGATTATTAATTGATCCATTAATTATACGTGCACACAACTTGTATTTTTTGTGCCATTAACAGTAGCACTATAATTGTGGGCGTATCAAAGTACATATATTATAATGAAAAAAGTTAAGTTTTATATATTAACTATATATATAAAAATAGTTACATACTCAAATTATTTATAAGGTAATTACCTATATATTGTTATATTATAGCAATATGGTATATTAAATTGATAAAATAAATGTAATTTACACATTGATGATTCGTATTAAAATTATAATATAATGTATTCTTTTTACATGATTTTTATATATTAATATATTAAGCACTAGTCCACAAAGGATAGCAAAGTATGACTTTTGTTTTGTCCACTAATTAGAAATGTTAGACAAAAAGTATCATCATTATTTTGAGTTTTGACTATATATATATTTAGAAATATATCAATTTTTTTTTTATAAAATAAGAATAAAATGATATTCATATATATTTTTTTAGATTTTACATATAAAATTATTTGAATATATTATTGGTGTTAGAGATTATATTAAAGATTATTCAATTATTGTTTTGATTATTTGGTATCTTTTTCTCTACAAGTATCATTAATTTGACTAATTATTGACAAATTATGCTAAATTGACTTTCTTTTTCATTAAATTTAGGTAAACCACATGAAAGTACAATCATTAACAATATTTTCTTCTATCTGAATGCTCAAAATATACATATTATAGACTCGTAGACAAGGGTCACTTAGTTTAACTACCAAAAAAATAAATATATAAGTTCCAAAATTTTAATAGTTGTAAATAAAAATTAAGAATACAAAAAAACCTATAATGAAATAAACTAAATGAAACTTTAGAGCTTTTTTCAATAAATAATATAGGTGTTAATATAACGATCCAGCTCCTTAAATTTTTCAATAAATATTTAGTTGTTTTAATGCTGATTTGTTCTAACCGAGCAAATGAACATATGATAAATATTTTTATTTAACTCTTTCAATTCAAATTCTGAAGAAACAAAGCGCATGTAATTTCACTTGTCAATTACATAGATAAATTAATCGTTTAAATATGTCACCTTGTTTAATTATATATATCATCCCCAACTGAAATCTGTATGAGGTTTGATGACTTATCGAAACTAATTCGTATAATTTAAGAGATTTAACTATCTACATAATCGTCATTTGAACAAGGAAATCCAAATTGAGTCAACAATTTACAATCTATACAATCATTTTATCATCGGATACTCAATTGGAGATAAATTACTATTCAAGTATCTAAATAAAATTTGCTGACGAGTTTAAAATGCTATCAGTATATAAAGTTGATAGCATAGTACATTATAATATTGCATAACTAGTTCATTGCTCACAAACACTTTATTGTATATTCAGATATTCAATCATAGATAAATCACAATTTGTATATCTAAATTAAATTTACAAACAAAAAAATAAAGCTTTCACTATGTTAAGCCATTATAATCCGTATCGTGCCGATCTGAACCTCATTTAGGAGGTAGCGCTTCATGTTAAGAATTTTTCTATATCTAAAGCTTGAACACGAAATATCTTATTAAGAAAGTAGCAATATCATCCACCGCACATGACGACTTTTCTAACTTCTAGAATAATATGTTAATCCATGTATCCCAATTTATGTGAATAATTTTATTTTTTTCAAAGTCAATCAATTTAAGTTTAATCGAAAATTCGCTCATCATATTTTTAATTTTTTGAAATAAAATTTATATATTTATAAATTACGTGAAAAAGTTACAAGTCACAATAATTGATCATTCAAAATATCTAGATGATATATGAAAATTTTATTTTATGATCAAAGATAAATTTATTTTAATCTCGATCTGTCACGAAGGGAGTAATATGTTATTTTATTTTTTAAAAGAAGAAAGATAAATAAAGAGAGAGAAAAAGAGGGTACACTTAAAAAATAAAAACAAAAAAATAAAAGAAAAGGACAGCTGAAGAAGAAAGTTTAGTCCTTTCTTGTTTTCTGTGTTCTTACGGGAGACAAACCAGGGATTTTGAAAAAAAATTCAGAGAAATAGTGACCCAGAAGCTAAAATTACTGATACCCAATTTGTGGAATTCGAAATCTACAGCGAAAACGAAGCAAAAGAATTGAGCTTTTGAAGTTTCAAATTGGAGACAAAGTTAGGGTTTTTTTCTGTATTCAGGTAAAGTTTATTGCTTTTTGAAGTTTTTTTGATTACTACAATTGTTTTGGAGTATTGGGTTGATTGGGTTTATCTTGATTGCATCTATTGTGTAATTTTGATTTTTTTTTGTGTAAAGATATAATTTTTAGGCATTTTTAGGCTTATGGTGAATGAATGTTTATGTGGTTTTTGTTTGTTGGTTGGTTTGTTTTTGAGGTTTGAGGGATTTGTTTTTGTATCTTGTTTGGCTCAGCTTGGACTGTTTTAGGGTTTAGGTTTGTTTTCCAGAATTGAAGTGGTTTAAATAGAGGTAAATGGATAGTGAAGATTTATATTGTTTAGCTGAGTGGTTTTGATTGAAGTGTTGTTATTGTTTGTGTTAGTTTTTTCGCTGTTTTTTGTAATAATACTAATGTTGTGATTGCTGTTGAGTTATATAGTTGTCCGTCCCACGTGGATTGTGTAAGGTTTCCAATGGGCTTATAAAGGTCTTGAGCTATTCCGCTCCTTTGCTTAAGGTTTTGGGTTGGATGCACAAGATTCTTTTACAATTGCCGAGCTATTCAAAATTGTAAATTGGTATTTCTTTAATTTGCATAACTGTCTAGTGGTAGGAACACGACACATGTTAGACGCACATCACGGGTTCTATTCTTTCCACAAACAAAAGCCTAGTGTTTAAATGGAAAAAAGTAGAGGGATGGACCCATTACCTTTGAAGTGTGTGCACTGGCCTGTGAAAATTTCTCGGCTATAAACAAAAAAAATAGTAAAGTGAAAGTTCTATGAACATGGCTAGTGAATCTTCTGAACTTCTCGACAAGGCTCAAAAAGCGGAAGGATGTGAGAGAGAAAAGGAAGAAGGACTACCATTTACCTATCCTATATTTGCCTGTTCTTCTTTGCAGACTTAACTAGCCACAAAGTAGCGGGGCGAATAGTAGCATTTTGAATTTAGCAGCAGGAGGTTCAAATTTGCTTCTATGCATTTTAGCAATATTAAGTTTGTGAAGAAGCTGAAGATCTGGCTGCCTTGACGGATACCTACATGTTAGTCCTGAATTTAGGTTTTAACTCCTACAGACATTTCTCTAGCGAAGACCGAATTTCTGAACCTATTGACAGTGGAGAAAATGTATTCAAATGTTGGGCAGCATGGGGATACTTTTGCACTTAGGGTGCTCTACTGTGTTTCTTTCTATTGCTTGAATTGATTGTTACAATCACAAAGATAAAAATGTCAACTATTGATAATAAGTGCCAAAAGTATTAAGGGTGTTCCATCCCGCATAAACATATGATAATAAACTTTATTTCTAGATTGAATCTCTTTTGTGACAACCACAATTTCGTGTAGGTCCTTTTATTTTGGTATATACGGTTTGTACATGGGGTTTCCCCAAATGTCAATATAATTATTTATTTTCCAAAAAAAAATAAACTCAAAATATTTTTCTTCATGTCATTGTCTTCTGTTCTTGCCTTCCAAACTATACAAGGAAAGCGGAGGATAATGAAATGGAGACAAGGCCTAAATAAATGTAACACTAACTACCATCCCATCTATCATATCAGCTGAGTCGATCCGATTTAGTCTTATCAATAGATAGCTCAAATCCTATTTTAATGGAACTTGATGAGTCGATCTATGTACACATATTTCTTTTACTATTATATCGGGAGTCTTACTCATGGTGATGTCAGGTAGGGTGTCATAGAAAGATGTCTGAGGTAATGGTGGTAAGTTTGAAGGTGCTCCGACCCAGCAAGTAATAAAAATATATCCCAGTTCAGAACTTGGAATACATAAGCTTGGTTGGATATTATAGGAAAAGATCCATTTTTTCATGCTAGGTTCAACCCAAAAGAAAAGGAAAAAGTGATCCTACTTGTCATGCTCATGCTCTCTATGTTTTGATAAGCTAAGTCAGGACAAAAGTAATTAGAGCATTAACCATACAAAAAATTGGTTTCTTCAATTATCTGGGACTGGAGTTATTAGCAGTGTTATCAAAGGCGAAAAGCTCTAAAGTTCACTAGGGCTTTAAGCGCAGTGTAAATAAAGCATGAGCTGTAATGAAAAAAGGTACAAAAGGGAGAAAAATACAAATATATATATTTAGTCCAAGACTAATAATTATAATGAATAACAAATATATGTGCAATGAAATTGAACTTTTTTATGATTAATCGAAATATCGATGGCTTAGTGTCACCTCTTCAGCAGAGGCTCATTGGCGAGGGAAAGTATGTCTTAGAACCTTGATGAAGCACTGAAGCATAATACATAAAGCAAGGTGAAGCGCTCAACACGTTTTGAGTCTTGCTTCAGGGCTTAAGTGCGCCTTTGACAACACTGGTTATTAGAGCATGAACCAATGCAATTTTCCTAAAAAGGCATGAGCCAATACAAAAATTTAGCTATTCACATAATCTCTTCAATGCTGTTAAATATTCTACCTTTTTTTTTAAATACTTTCTGATTTTCTATTGTTGGGAAGTATGCATAGACCAATTGTTTGAGTAAAATCAAATAATATGAAAAGTAAAACTTTCTCCATATATAGAGCAATTCTATTATATATATTATATAAAAAGGTAATAATGAGGGACAGATCTAGAGTTTCATATACTGGTTCAGGTGAACACAGTAACTTTTGTTCAGAACCTTGAGTAAGTATCTATAAATAATGGATTGTGAATCCCGTTATTATTGAATATTATCTTGAGGTTATTACAGATACAATAAAATTTAAATTTTGAATCCATCTCTGATAGTAATAACATTAACTTTAAATAATTTAAACTGACTAGATTCAATTTTCGTTCTATTTTTACGAGGAAAGATCGTAATAAATGTAAAGGGAAAGAATATTGTATTGGGAGTTGGAGTAGCACAATGTATGTCACGTACTAACACTAAAGTTCTTTTTGGCATATATTAATGAATCTGTCGTTTTCCTCTTAATTTTATTGTGTTAGTTCGCGTTTCGAATAGACTTGTATAGCATATGCCAAAATTAACTTCTTACATATGTGGGGATTAGTAACGAATCACAAAAAGAAATATTGTCATGCTGGTTGCTTACAATATAATAATAGTATCAAGTGGCGGATGCAATACTTAAGCCGAGGGTCTTTCAGAAGCAACATCTACCTCCACAAGGTTGGATAAGATTTGGCGTACACCTCGCCCTCCTGGGGTCCTATTTGGTATTTCACTGGGTCTATTGTTGGTGTGTCTGTGTGTGTGTATATATATATATATATATATATATATATATATATAGAAGCCAATTCTAATTAACACTTTCAAAAAAAAACTTTTAATAGGAACCAAGGTGATAATGTTGTTTTAGTTGATGATTACATATCATTGGTGTATAGTTTCTGAAGAAATATTTTTTTCAATCTGTCGGAGTGAGTGGCCATCTCATCTGGAAGTGTAAATTATCAGAGAGGTCACACATTATTGGATTATGCTATGTCTTAGCATGCTTATTTACACGTGAGCCTTATTCTTTTTTCATGGGTCAAATATGTGGATTTTTCGCGTGGTGGTGAAATTTGAACCCCGAACATCTTACCTGCTCTTATAACATGAGAAAAGAATGGACGTTGGTCCTTACTTAATTCCAAAAGAAAGCTCATGAGGTGAGGGTTGCTTCAAACCATATAAAGAGGATCCTCACCTCTCCCTGTTTTGTATAGCGAGGCCTGACAATGAGGGAATGAGTTGTTGTCACTTTATATTGTCTTGGGTAACTATCACTCCGTGATATAGTTTTTCTTTTTTTGGTAGTTACGCCCAAGGTTCATGTAATTGATACGATGGTAATTGTTGGGAATAAAATAAAATAGTCGGATTTACTATTTACAACAGTGTCTTAGGAGCTCTTGAGGCATAAATTAGTGTTGCCGCCTTGTAGGACTATTGCAGTGTTATCAAAAGCGAAGAATGTAAAAATAACTCTAAGCTGCTTTGGGGTTTTAAGTGCAAAACGCAAATAGAACATTGACTTTAATGGAAAAAGGTGCAAATGGAGAAAAGAAATACAAACTATGTATGTGTAGTCATTAATAAGCATAAGCTTGAATAACAAATTATGGACAAAGAAATTGAAAAAGAATAATGATAAACAGAATTACCAATTGTTTAGTATCACATCTTTAGGATTTTTCTCATTGGCAAGGAAAAGTATGTCTTAGAGCCTTAATGACAACGTTGAAGTGCCCATAAAGCAAGGCGAAGTGTTAACATGTTTTGTGTCTCGCTTTAGGGCTTAAGCGCGCCTTTGTGAACATTCGACCATTCATGCCTTCTGTTTGCTTTATTTGAATGTTTTTTTGTTTCATAAAGACAAAATTGATGTAGCGTTTAGGATTAACTTTCCTTTGTATCTCCCAATTATGTTTAAAACAACTAGTCAGTTCTCGAGTACAAGGTCAAGTTAACAAATCTTCGTGTCTATTAGATCTATTGAACTAATATTTTGGATCAATTTTCAATGTTTTTTTGCAGCTGGAGTTTGCTGGATATTCCTTTTCTTTATCTATTTCAGATATGATGGAAAGGGTAGATATTACAAGAATCATTTTACATCTCGGAAGTCCTGATTTGTGAGTTACTATTACATTATGAAACTCGAGGACTTCTTTACCTTGACTGAGATGAGTAATGGGCTCACTACTCCTTCTCGAGTCCAGGAGCTACTCTCCATGATGCAGAAGGAAAGAGAGTGTGATGTCAAGAATGCTGGTGAAATAACAAAGCAGTGGTCTGCTGTTGCAAGCACGATAGCTGCAACTGAGAATAAAGAGTGTCTTGAACTCTTTATCCAGCTAGATGGACTCAGCTTTATTCAGAGTTGGTTACGGGATGCTCTAAGATTTGGAAATGAGACAGGTGAGTACTTTGTAGATGAGTCAATCAGTCATTTGATTGATCTTTTACTGCGAGCTGTTGAAAGGCTGCATGTAGATGATAAGAAGTCTGTATCTTCTGGAATCTGGCTGACTGTGAAGAGCCTCCTTGGCCACAATAATTCTAAGGTGCAAGAGAGAGCTAAAGCACTACTTGATAGTTGGAATAACGGGAAAGACGACTGTATGGTTTCAGCGGGTATTGAAAAAGTACAAGCATCTATTAATGATAAAACAAGAGATACTGCGAATCTTGTTGGGGAAAATGGGCCGTCTGAACAGTCGTCTGTGGAAGGAGGTTCTGGAGAAGAAAAGACCAAGGAACATGTTGGCAATAGTAAGACACTGTCTTCAAGGTCTGATATCCATCAATCTAGGGTTGGCGATACCGCAACATCCGACCAAAATTTGGAGCATACACACATGAAGGATGCGTTTCCAGGCTCTTCTTTGTCAAATTCGGTTACTGAAGGTGTCAAGGTTGAACACCCGGCACATCACGCAGAGTGTGCTACCAATGCTATTGATACGTCAAATGCGTCCACTTCTATTGAATTGAGACCTGGTCCTGTTGATGAACAGACAGATGTTCCTGTTTCAGATTCAATTAATCACTCAAGTCACATTAAAGAAGTTGGAGGTTTTGATAAATTCAACTCTGCAGTGTCTAAATCATTGGAAGACAGAACTATTTCTTTAGTTACTGATATCAGAGAAGCTTTGGATGCTATTGCTGGATCAGATTTACAAAAACAAACTGATGTCTACAACGAAAAGATTTGTAGCGGAAATTCTACTTTTGGTGATGTCTCAGTGGCTGTTCCCAAGGGAAAGACACCGGTGGATGATAGTAAACCTGATAATCATGGCAGCAGCAAGATAGTGCTTGAAGCTAAAGAAAACAGTAAGTGCAACAATGACGTATTGCAGGACTCCGACAAGCATAATCTGGAACATCCCATAGATTCTGTTGTTGGTCAGGCTGACAAACACACTAGCGACAACAGTGAGGACAAACACACTAGTGACAACAGTGAGGATGATATGGAAAATGAAAGTGAATTTCAAGAAGCAGGAAAAGGAGGTAGAGATAATGGTGTGTTTGGCAAGAAAAGTGATATTGATTTTGACTATGGCATCATGGATCCTTTAGAATTAGCTAGACAAGTTGCAATAGAAGTGGAGAGGGAAGTTCAGAGTTGCAGTTCTTCTGAGAAAATAGAGGAGAGTAAAATTCATGAGCCTGGTAGCCCAGTTTCTGTTAGTGCAAAACAAAGCCAAAAAAGGATTGAGTGCTCTAACAAGGAAGTATCAAGAGGGATGGCTCCTTCGACTGAAGCTTCACTTGCAAACTCAGAAGTTAGACCAATCAATGGAACTGTGATGCTGGAATCTTCTCAGGTTGTTGATGCCACTTTGGATCTTGAAACCAACGTCGACAAAGGTCTCTGCACTTTTGATCTGAATCTAGAGGTTTGTTCAGATGATATGGATAGTCCAGGAAATCCAATCTCCAGTTCTGTATCTGTTGTTTCTGCTTCAAGGGCTGCAGCTGCCTCTGGAGTACCTGCTACTCCCTTACAGTTTGAAGGAACTCTTGGATGGAAAGGATCCGCTGCAACAAGTGCTTTTCGGCCTGCATCACCTCGCCGGATCCCTGGAGGTGAGAAGGCTGTTTCCTCTGGCGGGAATGCCAGCAGCTCAAAGCAAATGCAATGTTTCCATGATATTGATCTGAATGTATCTGAAGGTGGAGATGATAGGGTTGCAGACCTTTTTCCTGAAAAGAAAGTTTCATTATCATCTGCTCTCCCTCTAGGTAAATCTTCTCGTGAAGCCAGTCCAAGAAAATCGGAAATGTTAGAGTGGGATCTTAACTGTGCAAGTGAAGAGGGTGAGGCACCATCTGATTGGCGAATGGAGGGATCACTCTTGTCTCTGAGGAATGGTCATCCGAGCCAGTCACCTTCATCATCATCATCATCGAAGCAGCCTTCATTAAGGAACTTTGATCTAAATGACCAGTCATCTTTTCTCAATGATTTCTCAAATCTGAACAACTTCAAGAAACCACCTCAGAATTCTAATGCATCTGGTAGAATAAAATCAGGTGATACTGTTGTGTCCATCATGGGCGTGAAGGTAGAGGTCAACCGTAAAGATTATGCTGCTCAGTCTTCTCCTTTCCCAAATGGTAGGGTAGCAGAAAACGCTGTTGAGCATAACGTTGCAAGAGGTGGAGGAGTTTTAGGAATGGGATCTCCATTTCAATATACCCCTCTTCCTGCTTTCGGTTACAGTGGCATTGCTCCAGTTCCTCCCGCTTTCTCCTCATCGATGTATGGACCCAGTGGTCATATTCCTTACATGGTTGATTCCAGGGGGGCTCCTGTTGTACCTCAAATTGGCGGATCTACTTCAGCAATACCACCCTCTTTCTCCCAACAATCATTCATTTTAAACATGGGAAGTGCACCTGTTCCCAACGGAGTTTGGCCATCACGAAGTGGTCTGGATCTCGACACTGGCTTAGTACTTGATCGTGGGAATAAAGACACCGGAGGTCTGAGGCAGCTTTTTGATCAAGGACAAGCTAGAACGGTGGATGAACAGTTCAGGATCAGCATGCAACCCTCAACCAGTTTGAGTATCGGTGGGAAACGCAAAGAACCAGATGGTGGCTGGGAATCTTCCCCTTTCAAACATCATCCACCACCATGGAAGTAAACTTTCGATTTGTTATCCCAGTCGTTAAATCATTCATCGGCCAGTGTCTTGTAGCAGTAGGTAAATTAAAGGTAGGAGGAGGGGGGGTCTTATATTGATTTAAACTGGGATGAAGCATAATATAGTTGAATAAAGACATAATTTCTGAATGTAATATGATTCTTGACATTACTTTAAGAATAGGTGCAAAAGTTTACTTGTTCACTATGTTTCTTCTAACTTGTTCCTTCTGGTCACATTTCTTAGGTATTTGCTTTACTCAGCAAGCTTACATGTAACTGTAATTTTCATTTACACCAAAAGAAATTTAGAAGAATGTCTCTCTTTCATCTATTTTCATTTTCAAAGATATTCAGGGCTCGAAATCCAGACACGTGGTTAAGAGAGAAACAACCTCATAGATGTATGTTTAGACGTACATTTTTTTAGAAAATAAAAATCAATTTTTAAACAAAATTTATAACCATCATAAAACCTTATCTAAAATTTAAAACTATTTGAAAAAAACACCACCACCACATAAGCATAATAATAATGCTTACTAAGATGAATAAACAAAATTATAAGCTAAAATTACTTTTGCTTCAAATGTTGAATGAGACATAGTGTGAGAACTATAGATCACGAGTTCGAGCCATGCAATAATTATTGTCTAATTCTTCTGTTATTCATAGAAGGGAAAAAAGAGGATAAATTACCCTCAGACTATCATAACGGTATGTAAATATCCTCCGTCATATTTTTGGGGCATTGATCTCCTAGCGTTAAAAAACTAAAACATATATGTCTTTCACTCTAACTAATGACAAAATAGTGACACATGTCCAATCTTATCCGTCGATCCGATATATATATTTTAGTTTTTGAACGGCAGAAACACCAATGTCCAAAAAGTATGACGAATGATATTTACATACCAATTACGATAATTTAGAATAACTTATTTTTCCAACCAAACGAGATTTTTGATGGTGGCCACGTGGAGCTCTGTCCCCTATCGATCAGGCAAGCGGTTTCAATTCGTCCGCATTTTTGTTCCGTCGCCTCATAACCACTCTTCTTCTTCTTTATTTCTTCACATTTTTTTTTTTCATTTCCATTCTAAACGAAACGAAAAAAAATGAGAGAAATCTTACACATTCAAGGAGGCCAATGCGGGAACCAAATCGGTTCAAAATTCTGGGAAGTAATTTGTGATGAACACGGCATAGATCCAACGGGACGTTACAATTCTGATAATGCCGGTGCATCTGATCTACAACTTGAACGGATTAATGTGTATTTCAATGAAGCTACTGCTGGTCGTTTTGTACCTAGAGCTGTTCTTATGGATCTCGAACCTGGTACTATGGATAGTATTAGATCTGGTCCTTATGGACAAATTTTTCGCCCTGATAATTTTGTTTTTGGACAATCTGGTGCTGGAAATAATTGGGCAAAAGGACATTATACCGAAGGCGCTGAATTGATTGATTCTGTTCTCGATGTTGTTCGTAAAGAGGCTGAGTACTGTGACTGCATGCAAGGTTTGAAAAAAAAATTCAATTTTGCTTCTTCTAAAATTTAGATTATTTTAAAACTACAGTGAAAAATGCTATAAGTTGCAATTCTTCTCGTATTTGGTGAAATCATGTGTTTAAGTTAAAGTTTTGATGGATAAATAAATAATGAAATAATTGAAGTGCGTGTAAACTGTTTGAAGTTAATCAATCTGTCTGCGACAATGATTGCTATATATATAGAGAGTTTGTTTTTATGATGCCTGAATGAACGCATGCAAACGTATGCAGTAGTATTTGTCTCTGTTAATGTATTTGATAAGATATGTAGTTTATGAAAATATAAGAAACATTTTGGACAAAACAGGGTGAATCGACGGTGTTAAAAAAAAGACATACACCTTGAGCATCCAAATTTAAGGGGCCTCATTTTTAATAATAATAGGTTATAAGTTATTATTTTTTTAAAAGAAATGTTGAATACTTTGTAGAAAAAGTAAACTTTTCATGAAAATGAAGGAATTATTAGAAGAAATTTGACATATTTGGAGTACTATATCGAGAAAAATGATTTAAAATAAGAATGATTATATTATCAATTGAAAATTAGAAGAAATCAATTATATAAAAGTTATTAATGATTCAACTTTAAGGCCCCGTTTGATTTCTGCTTTAGGCCACTAATATGCTTGAGCCGCTCCTGACAAAACATACGCAGAAGATGTGGATAGACAAGTTCATATATAATTTGATCAATAATGCACCTTCGTGGTGAGACACGTATAAGAAAAGAGATGGAATTATGATATATGATGCACTTTCCATCTTTTTTTCAGTAAACGATTTGAATTAACATTGAAAAGTTGGATTCGATCACCTTGTTTTTTGCTCTGTTGAAATTAATCAAGGATCTTACTGCCTAGTGTCTTTTCTCAAAACTTATAGTACAAATCAGAATGTTATATAAAAAAATATCGTACAATGATCCATGATTTTTTGGAGATATGAACGCCTAAGATTTGTAGAACGCGAATCTCTCACAAATGCTTTAGTCTTTTCTGAATTTTTGAACATAAATAGTTTGTGTTGATCTACATTTTAAATTGGCCCTCTGTTTAGTTTATTTTATTTATTTACAATCTTCGTCTTTTGTTTTATGAGCCAGGATTTCAGGTTTGTCACTCACTTGGAGGAGGGACTGGTTCCGGCATGGGAACTCTCTTAATTTCAAAGATAAGGGAAGAGTATCCAGATCGAATGATGCTCACCTTCTCTGTTTTTCCATCTCCAAAGGTTTCAGACACTGTTGTCGAACCATACAATGCTACACTTTCTGTGCACCAATTAGTAGAGAACGCTGATGAATGTATGGTCCTCGACAATGAAGCCCTCTACGACATCTGTTTTAGGACTCTAAAGCTCACTAATCCAACTTGTAAGTTTCTCTCTTTGATATTAACTCATATGATCATACTCTTTTCATTTTAGAACGTTCCAAATGTGTCGCATCATTCCTAAAGTAACGGAGTGTTATTACATTTAACCTTCTAGCTCGAACTTAATCATAAAAAGGGCAACTACTAATTCTAAATCCTGATGTAAAAACATTGAGTTTAGTTAAGCAACGTTATACAAATTGATGGTTTGATACGAATGGAGTATCCGTTTTGTTTGCAGTTGGTGACCTAAATCATTTGATATCTGCAACAATGAGTGGTGTTACATGTTGTCTGCGATTTCCCGGTCAGCTAAACTCAGACTTGAGAAAATTGGCTGTGAATCTAATCCCGTTCCCACGTCTTCATTTCTTCATGGTGGGATTCGCACCACTGACATCTCGTGGATCACAGCAATACAGTTCCCTCACAGTTCCAGAGCTTACACAACAAATGTGGGATGCTAAGAATATGATGTGTGCAGCTGACCCTCGTCATGGACGTTACTTAACAGCATCTGCTATGTTTAGGGGAAAAATGAGTACTAAAGAAGTCGATGAACAAATGATCAACGTCCAAAACAAGAACTCGTCGTACTTTGTTGAGTGGATCCCTAACAATGTGAAGTCTAGTGTGTGTGACATTCCACCAACTGGGCTAAAAATGGCATCTACATTTATTGGGAACTCGACGTCCATTCAAGAAATGTTTAGGAGAGTGAGTGAGCAGTTCACGGCCATGTATAGACGAAAGGCGTTTTTGCATTGGTATACTGGGGAAGGAATGGATGAAATGGAATTTACTGAAGCTGAGAGTAATATGAATGATTTGGTTGCAGAATATCAACAGTATCAAGATGCTACTGCTGAGGTTGAGGAAGATTTTGATGAAGGTGTTGAAGAACATTATGAAGGCCAATAACTTCTCAAATTTTAGTATCACAGAATATTGCTTTGTTTGTGGATTTGTTAAATGCTTATGTTTTTTGTTTTCTTTAGATTTATTATTGTATTTTGGATGAACCCTCTGTTTTATTTGTTCTTTTGTGAATGAAAATTAAATGTTAGATAGTGATTCGAATATGTAAAGGGAAAAGGGTTAAAAAAAATGTCCGTAAACTATGTGAAATGAATAGAATTGTCCTGTGTAGTTTGATTCAAAAATGTAGTTGCCGTTGATACTTTGGTCCAAAAATGTCTTTATTGTTATTAAATGAGTCAAAATTCAAAAATGCTCATTTTTGAAATAAATATATTAATAATTTCTTTTAAATACATTCTTTTCTAATATAATATTTTTTCAAATTAGCAAATGTTTATGCTACCTCAATTCAGAAGAAGATAATTAAATATTTCTTATTTTATTATAATTTTTTTTATCATTATATATACTATAATTTATATATATATATATATATATATATATATATATTATATATATATATATATATATATATGACATATCTATCTGTTTAAAAGGGTACATGAAGTTATTTTATTTTAATTGATAAAATGAGATCAAGAAGAAATAATTATCTCCTACATTTTTATTTTGTTAAGTGATTTTAAAAGAAAGAGAACAAGAATAAAGTTTTCTAATAATATTATAATTAGAAAGAAGATGTATTTTCAAAAGAAAAGAAATAATATATTTATTTTGAAAATCGGCATTTTTGATCCATTTACTAAGTATCTGGATCAAAGTATTAATTAAAAAATATTTTTGAATCAAAGTATTAACGACAAAAAATATGTAAGCCAAACTTCATTATCCAAAAAAACTCATTTATAGTGCTACTAACCACATTTCGGTTATATATGTTATTCCTCATCAAATAATTCTATCAAATTTCTCCTTTCACGAGATAATGATGTAAATCTCACGCCTTATAATGAGATAAAAAAATATATCACATGAATTATTTTTTTAAAAAAAGAAAATTAAAATGATTAAACCAAATCTAATTATCTATTAATCGAGACGATCTCTTAGTTTCAATTCTTTTCATCCTCCTTTTTCTCCTAGCTTCTGCATATTGGGCCTTTCTGTGAGACATACCACTTATTGGGCCTGTATACCTCACAAAGCCCAATCCATTAGTTGATGAAAACATGGGCTGTTCTTGTGGAAGTTGGCCCATTACTATTGGGCTTATATGGTTCATCAAGCCCAATTGTGGAAGTTCGCCCTGTAACTAGCAAGTATACTGATTTAGTAACGCAAAATAAAATTGTATTTAAATATATTTTTTGTAAGAAAAATAATTTAAAATAATATTCACGTTTGAGTGTAATTAAATATAACTTTAAAAGTGAAAAGCGAGATAAAAATCAAGTTATAAATTGTTTAACGAATTTGAAATACAAAATCATAATTTTCATGATCAAACATTGATTAACCGATAATAATATGAAATATTTCATTACTTACCTTTTCTCTAATTGATTTTAACTCAACATTGTAAGCTTTTTGCTTGTTATTATAACTTTGAACTATCTCCACCTCCTGTAGTTTTAGACAAACGAAAAAGGAGTGAAAAAAAAAAGATTAGTCCGATAAACTAAGCATCGCGTATTAGTAGGGTCTGGAAAAAGGGACGTTGGGGGTGTGTGATGAGACACAATTGTTGTAATACAAGCATTAGTGATTGTTTTCACCGTTTGAACATGTGATTTATTATTCACATATAGATAATATTATCGTTGTCTTCTATCTTTTTATCAATAAAAGTGAGGATAAAAAAATAACACAATGAACTAAGCATTTCGTGTTAGTAGGATTTAAAGAAAGACCGCACCTCCAAGATGGTGATGTAGTCATATCTTATATTTAATGCTAGTATTAATGACTATTTTCACGACTCAAACTTATACTCCAAAAAATACGATAATTTTGAAAAAAAACAAACATATTTTTTATTAAACAATTTACTGACTCACTCACCTGTCTTAAGGATTCTCTACATCGGGTCAACTTCTCTATATTACACATCAACTTTTCTCTTATCTGCAAAAAAAAGAGAGGCAAGAATGCAAACAAAAATCGTATATTCTTTGTTCTAATTTATTTAATATCGTAAGTTTGAATTTCAAAATCTCTAATACGAAAATATAATTTTTTATCACAAAAAATTTACATATATGAAAAATATATAAATTATAGTATATAGGGATTGGAATCATGCCATATAATTTTAGTTAATATCTCAAAAAATTACTTAACAATAAGAAATTTACTAAGTAAAGTTATTAAACGTAGTTTGTGTTGTACGAGTAAAATCACTCAACTTAAATATTTTATTTTTCAAAATCATTCAACTAAATTCATTATTTAAATTACTTAACTCAGAATCTTTGTATTAATAAAATTACTCAAGTTTATTTATCATTATTAAAATTAACATGACAAATCGTAACTTTATTAATCTAAACATATTTTAACTCGTCCAAATTTAGCCCATGAATCTGGTAAAGTTTATTACATCTCAGACGCAAGTTTAATAATAAGTTTTTATATAAAGACTTAAGCTGAGTGATTTTATCGTCACAAAATAAAGTTTAGTGAATTTGTTAGGAAAATTCTCAATATTTGTATAATCTTTTGAATCCTTTTATTTATTATAATGCAAATTTTTTTAATACTAACTTTAGTCGAGTACTTTAAAAGATAAAGTCTTAAATTGTTTGATTTTACTGATACAAAATAAAATTCAACGATTTTAATCGAATAAACTCTCAAAGTTTAATTACCTTTTAAAATATTAATTCCACGTAAATTAGAATGAAATTGTTTTACTTATCGAAATTAAAAGGATGTCAAATAAACTAAGACGATAAGAGAATCGAAAAGTTTAAAATTCATAAATTTTCCGTACCTTTCTTTCAGATTCTTCAATTTGGTCTTTTAGATTCAACAAAATATTGGCCACATTGATTTCATCTTCATTGAATGAAGCACATTCTATAATCCTATTTTGGATCATTTTTTTTTCGAAGTCTGATTTTTTGTTTATTTTAATTAAAAGTATTCAAATATATTTAAATATAAAAAAAAAGTACTTTTTAGGTTTCCTTATCTAATTTGAATTGGAGAACTTAGGAGGCCGGGGAGGTTTTTCTTTTTAGTTTAAGAGTATATATTTTATTATTAAAAAAATTATAAGAAATATTAAAAAAAAATTCAAATATTATTTAATTTTCTGAAATAGAAACGTGACGAAACTATTTTTAAAGTTTTATTGTCATGATACTTTCTTGGGAATAAAAGTCGTGTCAATTTGATAGAAAAATTATATTACTTTATTTAAGAAAAGAATAAGACTAGTCGACTTAATATTTTTTGATATATTTTTTTCATTATATTTTTATTTAAAAAATTGTAATTTATTATTTTAGCATAATACACATATTAACTTTAAATTTGCCTTTAAATTTTAACTTTGACCTTCAACTTTCATAATGTACAAACAGACACTTTAATTATTCAGCTTTTAAATAAATAAACACATGAGTCCTATATGACACAATAAACGTAGGACAAAAAATGACACATAGGATGACATGTAGGACATGCGCGTCTATCTGTTCAACTTTATACGAGTTTAAGTGTCTAGTTGTGCACATCCAAAGTTGAAAAGCGTAAATGTGATTCGAAGCTAAGTTAAAGGGCATATTTATATATTATGCTTATTATTTTTTATATAATTTCTAAATATCTAAATTTTTAATTTAAAATATCAAATTAATGTAATCAAATTAAATTTTTAAAATAAATCAAATTAACTTTCAAAAAACAAAATATAATAAGTAAAATGAAACCGAAGAAATACATCAAATTCCCATATTGTGATCCACTTGTTATTTGTTAGGAGTTAGGAGTTGAGACAACGAAGATTTAATTAACTTCAATTAAAATAAGACTTCACAACAAGAAGTTGTTATTTATATATATTCTTTTCGTTTCATATTAGTTAATATAATTTCCTTCTAATAAATATATTACTTTTTTAATTTAAGAATAAAATTAATCAAGTTAAATTTATTTCAAGATTAGTTAATATTAAAGTAAAATAGAGTAAAAATATTTAATTTTATAAAAAGACAAGTAAATGAGATAAATATTTTTAATATTCTCGATAGCGAAATGATTGAAAAAGAAAATAGAGAAACTAATTAAGCAAGTATTTGATTATATGTTTCGAATTAAATTTCAAAAAATTATCTTTAAATATCTATTAACCATAAAATTTTGTCAGAGTTTAAAAAATCTAATCTTGAAATATTTTTAAATTTTAAAAAATTGGCTCACACCAATTTTTGAATTTTAAAACTTCATTCACAAAATTTTAAAATATTTTCAAATAAAAATGCAAATTCAGGCATAGTTTAAAAATGTAAATTTGAAGTTTCAAGAGGAGCTTAAAATTACAAAATTATGAGGATTAAAAAAATAAATTTTTAAAATTGTTCTACCACATTCTTAAAAGAAATAAACAAATATTGGATAAACTTTATCATATCATATATTGTAGATATATTACAGCCACTTTTGTCTTTTCTCCTATTTTGTTTGTTGATGTAGCCGAATTCTAAATTTAAATGTAATTTTATTAATTTAAAATTGTATTAGAATGCTCATTTTTGGTCATAAATAAAATTTATCTAGATTAATTACTTACTTGCACGTCAAATAATAATAATTTTTAATTTCCAAGTTGTTTACAGCTGTTACTCACTTTAATTTTCTCTCTTTTCAAGTCTATTTATTGATAAACTTTATTTTATAATCTTCAAAAACTATATATTATAAAAGTTTATTTTAACAAGTGTTAGCCATGGCCATCTCCAAATTTCTTCTTGTTACTATGGTTTTGATTTCTCTACTTGTTTTTCGTCTTGTGGAAGCTGATGGAAACGGTGACGATGACAATCTAGCGGTATATTTTTTTTAATTTGAATATTTAATTTATTATCAAAATTAGCTATGAAATTTATCGTGCTATAAGTAGCTAAATAAGATTTGATGGTTAATTTAGGTGCACACGGCTGGACCAGAGGGTGCTAACAACCCTACTTACATCCCTACATCAGGTAATTAATTAATCATATATATATATTATAAACCATCAACTTTTATTTATAATTTGAAAGTGTGATATATAACCTATAGTCAATTATTCAATTTTCATATTTGTATCAAATGAACTTGAAATTAATTGCTAAATTTAACATGCATCCCCTTTAAGCTAGGATTAATTTTCGTTCGGGAATTTAGTAGCAACGATAAAGTTATTTTGTTTATGTCTTGAAAGTAATCACTAATATCTGTATTAGAATCGATTATATACATGATACTTTCGAAATTCTTAGTAGAGAAGAGATCTTTTGTGCAATGCATCGAACTTGATTTTTTCCAAAAAAACAAAACATATAGCAGTAATTTAAATATTACTCTATTTCCACAACCGTAAATTGCGAAAATTTGACCATACATTTTAGATCAGATTTTGAAGATTTATTTTTAAATATTTGTTTGATTTAAATATAATCAGATTATTTGAAAATCTAATCTTCAAATATTTTCAAGTTTTCAAATCAGATTTTAGTAGAAATTTCATTCCATCCGCAAAATTTAAAGTCAAAATACATATTTAAACATATCCTCAAGTTTCAAAATTAATCATAACATCAAAAACTCACATTCTCAAATTTCAATTTTAGGAATACTAGTAAAAAACACTTATGCCCTAAACATAGATAAGCATAAATTAATATAAAGTCTGAATCATATTCCTCGTGGGATGAACCCTAACCTAAAAGTTAGATTCTTTATTTGACAACGATCACTTTTCTCGGAAATCATTTGACTAAACCTACATAAGTGTAAGTTAGCCTAAGTCTGAATCATATTTCTCGTGAAATGAACCCTAGCCTGAAAGTTAGATTCTTTATTTGACAACGATCACTTATACTTCTTTTGTAATTTAGACGTATTAAAATTTTGTAATTTTTTTTGATCCAATAAAAACTTAAAATCCTAAATCCGTCTTCGTAATTTTTTGCAGAGTGTGGAACAGCATGTGAGGCAAGATGTAGACTAGCATCAAGACATAAAATGTGTTTGAGAGCATGTGGGACTTGTTGCAGTCGTTGTAATTGTGTGCCTCCAGGCACCTCTGGGAACCAAGATCTTTGCCCTTGTTACCGTGACATGCTCACTCATCATGGCAAGCATAAGTGTCCCTAAATATATATATATATATATATATACATATGCTTATACATAGTAATATATATGTATAACATAAAACTTTTAAGAAGTGATCTAAATAAAACGCGATAAATTTTAGGTGATAGTTAGATATTCTGTTTAATCTTTTATCGATTTGAAAATTTGCGATTTCTTTTGTATCGACCTATATGCGCGATCGCGTGTTCTAGATGATAAATGTCACTCGTGTAGTCCCTATATCTTTGGCAAGTTTTGTAAGTTGTTACCTATCTTTATTACTTTTTAACTTTTTTGTGAGGCAAGATGAAAAAATTTGGCATTTTTGACGTCGGAATCCGGATCAACCAAAAAATGGTGTGCTATAGCACACGAAAATCGTCGAAATAGGCGTATGCTCG
This sequence comes from Solanum peruvianum, assembly GCA_027705065.1. Classification (NCBI taxonomy): domain Eukaryota; kingdom Viridiplantae; phylum Streptophyta; class Magnoliopsida; order Solanales; family Solanaceae; genus Solanum; species Solanum peruvianum. The sequence continues at coordinate 69,238,922 of JAKWJD010001766.1, read as the reverse complement.
CTTCGGGGCTCGTTTGACCCTCCAAATGGGTCGGACAAGCCGTGATGGCCAACCGTATGCATAGACAAGGTCTTGACGGACGTCCACGAAAAAATTTGGCATTTTTGACGTCGGAATCCGGATCACCCAAAAAATGGTGTGCTATAGCACACGAAAATCGTCGAAATGAGGCGTATGCTCGCTTCGGGGCTCGTTTGACCTTCCAAATGGGTCGGACAAGCCGTGATGGCCAACCGTATGCATATACAAGGTCTTGACGGACGTCCATGAAAAATTTGGCATTTTTGACGTCGGAATCCGGATCACCCAAAAAATGGTGTGCTATAGCACACGAAAATCGTCGAAATGAGGCGTATGCTCGCTTCGGGGCTCGTTTGACCCTCCAAATGGGTCGGACAAGCCGTGATGGCCAACCGTATGCATAGACAAGGTCTTGAAGGACGTCCACGAAAAAATTTGGCATTTTGACGTCGGAATCCGGATCACCCAAAAAATTGGTGTGCTATAGCACACGAAAATCGTCGAAATGAGGCGTATGCTCGCTTCGGGGCTCGTTTGACCCTCCAAATGGGTCGGACAAGCCATGATGGCCAACCGTATGCATAGACAAGGTCTTGAGGACGTCCACGAAAAAATTTGGCATTTTTGACGTCGGAATCCGGATCACCCAAAAAATGGTGTGTTATAGCACAAGAAAATCGTCGAAATGAGGCGTATGCTCGCTTTGGGGCTCGTTTGACCCTCCAAATGGGTCGAACAAGCCGTGATGGCCAACCGTATGCATAGACAAGGTCTTGACAGACGTCCACGAAAAAATTTGGCATTTTTGACGTCGGAATCCGGATCACCCAAAAAATGGTGTGCTATAGCATACGAAAATCGTCGAAATGAGGCGTATGCTCGCTTTGGGGCTCGTTTGACCCTACAAATGGGTCGGACAAGCCGTGATGGCCAACCGTATGCATAGACAAGGTCTTGACAGACGTACACGAAAATATTTGGCATTTTTGACGTCGGAATCCGGATCACCCAAAAAATGGTGTGCTATAGCACACGAAAATCATCGAAATGAGTCGTATGCTCGCTTCGGGGCTCGTTTGACCCTCCAAATGGGTCGGACAAGCCGTGATGGCCAACCTTATACATAGACAAGATCTTGACGGACGTCCGCGAAATAATTTGGCATTTTTGACGTCAGAATCCGGATCACCCAACAAATGGTGTGCTATATAGCACACGAAAATCGTCGAAATAAGGCGTATGCTCGCTTCGGAGCTCGTTTGACCGTCCAAATGGGTCGGACAAGCCGTGATGTCCAACCGTATGCATAGACAAGGTCGTCATGTACGTCCACAAAAAAATTTGGCATTTTTGACGTCGGAATCTGGATCACCCAAAAAATGGTGTGCTATATAGCACACGAAAATCGTCGAAATGAGGCGTATGCTCGCTTCGGGGCTCGTTTGACCCTCCAAATGGGTCGGACAAGCCGTGATGGCCAACCTTATGCATAGACAAGGTCTTGACGGACGTCCACGAAAAAATTTGGCATTTTTGACGTCGGAATCCGGATCACCCAAAAAATGGTGTGCTATAGCACAAGAAAATCGTCGAAATGAGGCGTATGCTCGCTTTGGGGCTCGTTTGACCCTCCAAATGGGTCGGACAAGCCGTGATGGCCAACCGTATGCATAGACAAGGTCTTGATGGACGTCCACGAAAAAATTTGGCATTTTTGACATCGGAATCCGGATCACCCAAAAAATGGTGTGCTATAGCACACGAAAATCGTCGAAATGAGGCGAATGCTTGCTTCGGGGCTCGTTTGACCCTCCAAATGGGTCGGACAAGACGTGATGGCCAACCGTATGCATAGACAAGGTCTTGACGGACGTCCACGAAAAAAATTTGGCATTTTTGACGTCGGAATCCGGATCACCCAAAAAATGGTGTGCTATAGCACACGAAAATCATCGAAATGAGGCGTATGCTCGCTTCGGGCTCGTTTGACCCTCCAAATGGGTCGGACAAGATGTGATGGCCAACCGTATGCATAGACAAGGTCTTGACGGACGTCCACGAAAAAATTTGGCATTTTTGACATCGGAATCTGGATCACCCAAAAAATGGTGTGCTATAGCACACGAAAATCGTCGAAATGAGGCGTATGCTCGCTTCGGGGCTCGTTTGACCCTCCAAATGGGTCGGACAAGCCGTGATGGCCAACCGTATGTATATACAAGGTCTTGACGGACGTCCACGAAAAACATTTGGCATTTTTGACGTCGAAATCCGGATCACCCAAAAAATGGTGTGCTATAGCACACAAAATCGTCGAAATGAGGCGTATGCTCGCTTCGGGGCTCGTTTGACCCTCCAAATGGGTCGGACAAGCCGTGATGGCCAACCGTATGCATAGACAAGGTCTTGACGGACGTCCACGAAAACATTTGGCATTTTTGACGTCGGAATCCGGATCACCCAAAAAATGGTGTGCTATAGCACACGAAAATCGTCGAAATGAGGCGTATGCTCGCTTTTGGGCTCGTTTGACCCTCCAAATGGGTCGGACAAGCCGTGATGGCCAACCGTATGCATAGACAAGGTCTTGACAGACGTCCACGAAAAAATTTGGCATTTTGACGTCGGAATCCGGATCACCCAAAAAATGGTGTGCTATAGCACACGAAAATCGTCGAAATGAGGCGTATGCTCGCTTCGGGGCTCGTTTGACCCTCCAAATGGGTCGGACAAGCCGTGATGGCCAACCGTATGCATAGACAAGGTCTTGACGGACGTCCACGGAAAAATTTGGCATTTTTGACGTCGGAATCCGGATCACCCAAAAAATGGTGTGCTATAGCACACGAAAATCATCGAAATGAGGCGTATGCTCGCTTCGGGGCTCGTTTGACCCTCCAAATGGGTCGGACAAGCCGTGATGGCCAACCGTATGTATAGACAAGGTCTTGACGGACGTCCACGAAAAAAATTGGCATTTTTGACGTCGGAATCCGGATCACCCAAAAAATGGTGTGCTATAGCACACGAAAATCGTCGAAATGAGGCGTATGCTCGCTTCGGGGCTCGTTTGACCCTCCAAATGGGTCGGACAAGCCGTGATGGCCAACCGTATGTATAGACAAGGTCTTGACGGACGTCCACGAAAAATTTTGGCATTTTTGACGTCGGAATCCGGATCATCCAAAAAATGGTGTGCTATAGCACACGAAAATCGTCGAAATGAGGCGTATGCTCGCTTCGGGGCTCGTTTGACCCTCCAAATGGGTCGGACAAGCCGTTATGGCCAACCGTATGCATAGACAAGGTCTTTACGGACGTCCACAAAAAATTTGGCATTTTTGACGTTGGAATCCGGATCACCCAAAAAATGGTGTGCTATAGCACACGAAAATCGTCGAAATGAGGCGTATGCTCGCTTCGGGGCTCGTTTGACCCTCCAAATGGGTCGGACAAGCCGTAATGGCCAACCGTATGCATAGACAAGGTCTTGACGGACGTCCACAAAAAATTTGGCATTTTTGACGTCGAATCCGGATCACCCAAAAAATGGTGTGCTATAGCACACGAAAATCGTCGAAATGAGGCGTATGCTCGCTCGGGGCTCGTTTGACCCTCCAAATGGGTCGGACAAGCCGTGATGGCCAACCGTATGCATAGACAAGGTCTTGACGGACGTCCACGAAAAAATTTGGCATTTTTGACGTCGGAATCCGGATCACCCAAAAAATGGTGTGCTATAGCACACGAAAATCGTCGAAATGAGGCGTATGCTCGCTTCAGGGCTTGTTTGACCCTCCAAATGGGTCGGACAAGCCGTGATGGCCAACTGTATGCATAGACAAGGTCTTGACGGACGTCCACGAAAAAATTTGGCAATTTTGACGTCGGAATCCGGATCACCCAAAAAATGGTGTGCTATAGCACACGAAAATCATCGAAATGAGGCGTATGCTCGCTTCGGGGCTCGTTTGACCCACCAAATGGGTCGGACAAGCCGTGATGGCCAACCATATGCATAGAGAAGGTCTTGACGTACGTCCATGAAAAAATTTGGCATTTTTGACGTCGGAATCCGGATCACCCAAAAAATGGTGTGCTATAGCACACGAAAATCGTCGAAATGAGGCGTATGCTCGCTTCGGGGCTCGTTTGACCCTCCAAATGGGTCAGACAAGCCGTGATGGCCAACCGTATATATAGACAAGGTCTTGACGGACGTCCACAAAACAATTTGGCATTTTTGACGTCGGAATCCGGATCACCCAAAAAATGGTGTGCTATAGCACACGAAAATCGTCGAAATGAGGCGTATTCTCACTTCGGGGCTCGTTTGACCCTCTAAATGGGTCGTACAAGCCGTGATGGCCAACCGTATGCATAGACAAGATCTTGACGGACGTCCATGAAAAAATTTGGCATTTTTGATGTCGGAATCCGGATCACCCAAAAAATGGTGTGCTATAGCACACGAAAATCATCGAAATGAGGCGTATGCTCGCTTCGGGGCTCGTTTGACCCTCCAAATGGGTCGGACAAGCCGTGATGGCCAACCGTATACATAGACAAGGTCTTGACGGACGTCCACGAAAAATTTTGGCATTTTTGACGTCGGAATCTGGATCACCCAAAAAATGGTGTGCTATAGCACACGAAAATCGTCGAAATGAGGCGTATGCTCGCTTCGGGGCTCGTTTGACCCTCCAAATGGGTCGGAAAAGCCGTGATGGCCAACCGTATGCATAGACAAGGTCTTGACGGACGTCCACGAAAAAATTTGGCATTTTTGACGTCGGAATCTGGATCACTCAAAAAATGGTGTGCTATAGCACACGAAAATCGTCGAAATGAGGCGTATGCTCGCTTCGGGGCTCGTTTGACCCTCCAAATGGGTCGGACAAGCCGTGATGGCCAACCTTATGCATAGACAAGGTCTTGACGGACGTCCACGAAATAATTTGGCATTTTTGACGTCGGAATCCGGATCACCCAAAAAATGGTGTGCTATAGCACACGAAAAAATCGTGCGAAATACAGGCAGGCTCGCAATAGTATGCTAGCTTCAGAGCTGAATGGCTGTTTGAGACCCTCCAAATGGGTCGGACAAGCCGTGATGGACAAGCGTATGCATAGACAAGGTCTTGACGGATGTCCACGAAAAAATTTGAGATTTTTGACGTCGGAATCCGGATCACCCAAAAAATGGTGTGCTATAGCACACGAAAATCATCGAAATAAGGCTTATGCTCGCTTCGGGGCTCGTTTGACCCTCTAAATGGGTCGGACAAGCCGTGATGGCCAACCGTATGCATAGAAAAGGTCTTGACGGACGTCCACAAAAAAATTTGGCATTTTTGACGTCGGAATCCGGATCACCCAAAAAATAGTGTGCTATAGCACACGAAAATTGTCGAAATGAGGCGTATGCTTTCTTCGGGGCTCGTTTGACCCTCCAAATTTGTCGGACAAGCCGTGATGGCCAACCGTATGCATACACAAGGTCTTGACGGACGTCCACGAAAAAATTTGGCATTTTTGACGTCGGAATCTGGATAACCCAAAAAATAGTGTGCTATAGCACACGAAAATCGTCGAAATGAGGCGTATGCTCGCTTCGGGGCTCGTTTGACCCTCCAAATGGGTCGGACAAGCCGTGATGGCCAACCGTATGCATACACAAGGTCTTGATGGATGTCCACGAAAAAATTTGGCATTTTTGACGTCGGAATCCGGATCACCCAAAAAATGGTGTGCTATAGCACACGAAAATCGTCGAAATGAGGCGTATGCTCGCTTCAGAGCTCGTTTGACAGTCCAAATGGGTCGGACAAGCCTTGATGGACAAGCGTATGCATAGTTAAGGTCTTGACGGACGTCCACGAAAAAATTTGGCATTTTTGACGTCGGAATCCGGATAACCCAAAAAATGGTGTGCTATAGCACACGAAAATCGTCGAAATGAGGCGTAAGCTCGTTTCGGGGCTCGTTTAACCCTCCTAATGGGACGGAAAAGCCGTGATGGCCAACCGTATGCATAGAAAAGAGCTTGACGGCGTCCACGAAAACATTTGGAACATTTGACGTCGGTTTTTCGGACTTCCCCCGAATTCGGATCCCAAAAAATGGTGTGCTATAGCACACGAAAATCGTCGAAATGAGGCGTATGCTCGCATCGGGGCTCGTTTGACCCTCCAAATGGGTCGGAAAAGCCGTGATGGCCAACTGTATGCATTGACAAGGTCTTGACGGACGCCCACGAAAAAATTGGCAATTTTGACGTCGGAATCCGGATCACCCAAAAAATGGTGTGCTATAGCACACGAAACTCGTCGAATGAGAGGGTATGCTCGCTTCGGGGCTCGTTTGACCCTCTAAATGGGTCGGACAAGCCGTGATGGCCAACCTTATGCATAGACAAGGTCTTGACGGACGTCCACGAAAAAATTTGGCATTTTTGACGTTGGAATCCGGATCACCCAAAAAATGGCGTGCTATAGCACACGAAAATCGTCGAAATGACGCGTATGCTCGCTTCGGGGCTAGTTATACCGTCCAAATGGGTCGGACAAGCCGTGATGGACAACCGTATGCATAGACTAGGTCTTAACGGACGTCCACGAAAAAACTTGGCATTTTTGACGTCGGAATCCGGATCACCCAAAAAATGTTGTGCTATAGCACACGAAAATCGTCGAAATAAGGCGTATGCTCGCTTCGGGGATCGTTTGACCCTCCAAATCGGTCGGACAAGCCGTGATGGACAACCGTATACATAGACAAGGTCTTGACGGACGTCCACGAAAAAATTTGGCATTTTTGACGTTGGAATCCTGATCACCTAAAAAATGGTGTGCTATAGCACACGAAAATCGTCGAAATGAGGCGTATGCTCGCTTCGGGGCTCGTTTGACCCTCCAAATGGGTCGGAAAAGCCGTGATGGCCAACCGTATGTATAGACAAGGTCTTGATGGATGTCCACGAAAAAATTTGGCATTTTTGACGTCGGAATCCGGATCACCCAAAAAATGGTGTGCTATAGCACACGAAAATCGTCGAAATGAGGCGTATGCTCGCTTCAGAGCTCGTTTGACAGTCCAAATGGGTCGGACAAGCCGTGATGGACAAGCGTATGCATAGTTAAGGTCTTGACGGACGTCCACGAAAAAATTTGGCATTTTTGACGTCGGAATCCGGATCACCCAAAAAATGGTGTGCTATAGCACACGAAAATCGTCGAAATGAGGCGTAAGCTCGTTTCGGGGCTCGTTTAACCCTCCTAATGGGACGGAAAAGCCGTGATGGCCAACCGTATGCATAGAAAAGGTCTTGACGGACGTCCACGAAAACATTTGGCATTTTTGACGTCGGAATCCGGATCACCCAAAAAATGGTGTGCTATAGCACACGAAAATCGTCGAAATGAGGCGTATGGTTGCTTCGGGGCTCGTTTGACCCTCCAAATGGGTCGGACAAGCCGTGATGGCCAACCATATGCATAGAGAAGGTCTTGACGTACGTCCACGAAAAAATTTGGCATTTTTGACGTCGGAATCCGGATCACCCAAAAAATGGTGTGCTATAGCACACGAAAATCGTCGAAATGAGGCTTATGCTCGCTTCGGGGCTCGTTTAACCCTCCAAATGGGTCGGACAAGCCGTGATGGCCAACCGTATGCATAGACAAGGTCTTGACGGACGTCCACAAAAAAATTTGGCATTTTTGACGTCGGAATCCGGATCACCCAAAAAATGGTGTGCTATAGCACAGGAAAATCGTCGAAATGAGGCGTATGCTCAATTCGGGGCTCGTTTGACCCTCCAAATGGGTCGTACAAGCCGTGATGGCCAACTGTATGCATAGACAAGGTCTTGACGGACGTCCACGAAAAAATTTGGCATTTTTGATGTCGGAATCCGGATCACCCAAAAAATGTTGTGCTATAGCACACGAAAATCGTCGAAATAAGGCGTATGCTCGCTTCAGGGATCGTTTGACCCTCCAAATCGGTCGGACAAGCCGTGATGGACAACCGTATACATAGACAAGGTCTTGACGGACGTCCACGAAAAAATTTGGCATTTTTGACGTTGGAATCCTGATCACCCAAAAAATGGTGTGCTATAGCACACGAAAATCGTCGAAATGAGGCGTATGCTCGCTTCGGGGCTCGTTTGACCCTCCAAATGGGTCGGAAAAGCCGTGATGGCCAACCGTATGTATAGACAAGGTCTTGACGGACGTCCACGAAAAAATTTGGCATTTTTGACGTCGGAATCCGGATCACCCAAAAAATGGTGTGCTATAGCACACGAAAATCGTCGAAATGAGGCTTATGCTCGCTTCGGGGCTCGTTTGACCCTCTAAATGGGTCAGACAAGCCGTGATGGCCAACCGTATGCATAGACAAGGTCTTGACGAACGTCCACGAAAAAATTTGGCATTTTTGACGTCGGAATCTGGATCACCCAAAAAATGGTGTGCTATAGCACACGAAAATTGTCGAAATGAGGCGTATGCTCGCTTCGGGGCTCGTTTGACCCTCCAAATTGGTCGTACAAGCCGTGATGGCCAACCGTATGCATACACAAGGTCTTGACGGACGTCCACGAAAATATTTGGCATTTTTGACGTCGGAATCTGGATCACCCAAAAAATAGTGTGCTATAGCACATGAAAATCGTCGAAATGAGGCGTATGCTCGCTTCGGGGCTCGTTTTGCCCTCCATATGGGTCGGAAAATCCGTGATGGCCAACCGTATGCATAGAAAAGGTCTTGAAGGACGTCCACGAAAAAATTTGGCAGTTTTGACGTCCGAATCCGGATCACCCAAAAAATGGTGTGCTATAGCACACGAAAATCGTCGAAATGAGGCGTATGCTCGCTTCGGGGCTCGTTTGACCCTCCAAATGGGTCGGAAAAGCCGTGATGGCCAACCGTATGCATAGACAAGGTCTTGACGGACGTCCACGAAAAAATTGGCATTTTTGACGTCGGAATCCGGATCACCCAAAAAATGGTGTGCTATAGCACACGAAAATCGTCGAAATGAGGCGTAAGCTCGCTTCGGGGCTCGTTTGACCCTCCAAATGGGTCAGACAAGCCGTGATGGCCAACCTTATGCATAGAAAAGGTCTTGACGGACGTCCACGAAATAATTTGGCATTTTTGACGTCGGAATCCGGATCACCCAAAAAATGGTGTGCTATAGCACACGAAAATCGTCGAAATGAGGCGTATGCTCGCTTCAGAGCTCGTTTGACCCTCCAAATGGGTCGGACAAGCCGTGATGGACAAGCGTATGCATAGTCAAGGTCTTGACGGACGTCCACGAAAAAATTTGGCATTTTTGACGTTGGAATCCGGATCACCCAAAAAATAATGTGCTATAGCACACGAAAATCGTCAAAATGAGGCGTATGCTCGCTTCGGGGCTCGTTTGACCCTCCTAATGGGACGGAAAAGCCGTTATGGCCAACCGTATGCATAGACAAGGTCTTGACGGACGTCCACGAAAACATTTGGCATTTTTGACGTCGAAATCCGGATCACCCAAAAAATGGTGTGCTATAGCACACGAAAATCGTCGAAATGAGGCGTATGCTCGCATCGAGGCTCGTTTGACCCTCCAAATGGGTCGGACAAGCCGTGATGGCCAACTGTATGCATAGACAAGGTCTTGACGGACGTCCATGAAAAAATTTGGCAATTTTGACGTCGGAATCCGGATCACCCAAAAAATGGTGTGCTATAGCACACGAAAATCGTCGAAATGAGGTGTATGCTCGCTTCGGGGCTCGTTTGACCCTCCAAATGGGTCGTACAAGCCGTGATGGCCAACCGTATGCATAGACAAGGTCTTGACGGACGTCCACGAAAAAATTTGGCATTTTTGATGTCGGAATCCGGATCACCCAAAAAATGGTGTGCTATAGCACACGAAAATCGTCGAAATAAGGCGTATGCTCGCTTCGGGGATCGTTTGACCCTCTAAATGGGTCGGACAAGCCGTGATGTCCAACCGTATACATAGACAAGGTCTTGACGGACTTCCACGAAAAAATTTGGCATTTTTGACGTCGCAATCTGGATCACCCAAAAAATGGTGTGTTATAGCACACGAAAATCATCGAAATGAGGCGTATGCTCGCTTCGGGGCTCGTTTGACCCTCCAAATGAGTCGGAAAAGCCTTGATGGCCAACCGTATGCATAGACAAGGTCTTGACGGACGTCCATGAAAAAATTTGGCATTTTTGACGTCGAAATCCGGATCACCCAAAAAATGGTGTGCTATAGCACACGAAAATCGTCGAAATGAGGCGTATGCTCGCTTCGGGGCTCGTTTGACCCTCTAAATGGGTCGGACAAGCCGTGATGGCCAACCTTATGCATAGACAAGGTCTTGACGGACGTCCACGAAAAAATTTGGCATTTTGACGTTGGAATCGGGATCACCCAGAAAAATGGCGTGCTATAGCACACGAAAATCGTCGAAATGACGCGTATGCTCGCTTCGGGGCTAGTTATACCGTCCAAATGGGTCGGACAAGCCGTGATGGACAACCGTATGCATAGACTAGGTCTTAACGTACGTCCACGAAAAAACTTGGCATTTTTGACGTCGGAATCCGGATCACCCAAAAAATGGTGTGCTGTAGCACACGAAAATCGTCGAAATGAGGCGTATGCTCGCTTCGGGGTTCGTTTGACCCTCCAAATGGGTCGGACAAGCCGTGATGGACAATCGTATGCATAGACAAGGTCTTGACGGACGTCCACGAAAAATTTGGCATTTTTGACGTCTGAATCCGGATCACCCAAAAAATGGTGTGCTATAGCACACGAAAATCGTCAAAATGAGGCGTATGCTCGCTTCGTGGCTCGTTTGACCCTCCAAATGGGTCGGACAAGCCGTGATGGCCAACCGTATGCATAGAAAACGTCTTGACGGACGTCCACGAAAACATTTGGCATTTTTGACGTCGGAATCCGGATCACCCAAAAAATGGTGTGCTATAGCACACGAAAATCGTCGAAATGAGGCGTATGCTCGCTTCGGGGCTCGTTTGACCCTCCAAATGAGTCGGAAAAGCCGTGATGGCCAACCGTATGCATAGACAAGGTCTTGACGGACGTCCACGAAAAAATTTGGCATTTTTGACGTCGGAATCCGGATCACCCAAAAATGGTGTGCTATAGCACACGAAAATCGTCGAAATGAGGCGTATGCTCGCTTCGGGGCTCGTTTGACCCTCCAAATGGGTCGGACAAGCCGTGATGGCCAACCGTATGCATAGACAAGGTCTTGACGGACGTCCACAAAAAAATTTGGCATTTTTGACGTCGGAATCCGGATCACCCAAAAATGGTGTGCTATAGCACACGAAAATCGTCGAAATGACGAGTATGCTCGCTTCGGGGCTCGTTTGACTCCAATATGGGTCGGAAAAGCCGTGATGGCCAACCGTATGCATAGAAAAGGTCTTGAAGACGGAGTCCACGAAAAAATTTGGCATTTTTGACGTCGGAATCCGGATCACCCAAAAAATGGTGTGCTATAGCACACGAAAATCGTCGAAATGAGGCGTATGCTCGCTTCGGGGCTCGTTTGACCCTCCAAATGGGTCGGACAAGCCGTGATGGCCAACCGTATGCATAGACAAGGTCTTGACGGACGTCCACGAAAAAATTTGGCATTTTGACATCGGAATCCGGATCAACCAAAAAATGGTGTGCTATAGCACACGAAAATCGTCGAAATGAGGCGTATGCTCGCTTCGGGGCTCGTTTGACCCTCCAAATGGGTCGGACAAGCCGTGATGGCCAACCGTATGCATAGACAAGGTCTTGACGGACGTCCACGAAAAAATTTGGCATTTTTGACGTCGGAATCCGGATCACCAAAAAATGGTGTGCTATAGCACACGAAAATCGTCGAAATGAGGCGTATGCTCGCTTCGGGGCTCGTTTGACCCTCCAAATGGGTCGGACAAGCCGTGATTGCCAACCGTATGCATAGACAAGGTCTTCACGGACGTCCACGAAAAAATTTGGCATTTTTGACGTCGGAATCCGGATCACCAAAAAATGGTGTGCTATAGCACACGAAAATCGTCGAAATGAGGCGTATGCTCGCTTCGGGGCTCGTTTGACCCTCCAAATGGGTCGGACAAGCCGTGATGGCCAACCGTATGCATAGACAAGGTCTTGACGGACGTCACGAAAAAATTTGGCATTTTTGACGTCGGAATCCGGATCACCCAAAAAATGGTGTGCTATAGCACACGAAAATCGTCGAAATGAGGCGTATGCTCGCTTCGGGGCTCGTTTGACCCTCCAAATGGGTCGGACAAGCCGTGATGGCCAACGTATGCATAGACAAGGTCTTGAAGGACGTCCACGAAAAAATTTGGCATTTTTGACGTCGGAATCCGGATCACCCAAAAAATGGTGTGCTATAGCACACGAAAATCGTCGAAATGAGGCGTATGCTCGCTTCGGGGCTCGTTTGACCCTCCAAATGGGTCGGACAAGCCGTGATGGCCAACCGTATGCATAGACAAGGTCTTGACGGACGTCCACGAAAAAAATTTGGCATTTTGACGTCGGAATCCGGATCACCCAAAAAATGGTGTGCTATAGCACACAAAAAATCGTCGAAATGAGGCGTATGCTCGCTTCGGGGCTCGTTTGACCCTCCAAATGGGTCGGACAAGCCGTGATGGCCAACCGTATGCATAGACAAGGTCTTGACGGACGTCCACGAAAAAATTTGGCATTTTTGACGTCGGAATCCGGATCACCCAAAAAATGGTGTGCTATAGCACACGAAAATCGTCGAAATGAGGCGTATGCTCGCTTCGGGGCTCGTTTGACCCTCCAAATGGGTCGGACAAGCCGTGATGGCCAAACTGTATGCATAGACAAGGTCTTGACGGACGTCCACGAAAAAATTTGGCATTTTTGACGTCGGAATCCGGATCACCCAAAAAATGGTGTGCTATAGCACACGAAAATCGTCGAAATGAGGCGTATGCTCGCTTCGGGGCTCGTTTGACCCTCCAAATGGGTCGGACAAGCCGTGATGGCCAACCGTATGCATAGACAAGGTCTTGACGGACGTCCACGAAAAAATTTGGCATTTTGACGTCGGAATCCGGATCACCCAAAAAATGATGTGCTATAGCACACGAAAATCGTCGAAATGAGGCGTATGCTCGCTTCGGGGCTCGTTTGACCCTCCAAATGGGTCGGACAAGCCGTGATGGACAACCGTATGCATAGACAAGGTCTTGACGGACGTCCACGAAAAAATTTGGCATTTTTGACGTCGGAATCCGGATCACCAAAAAATGGTGGTGCTATAGCACACGAAAATCGTCGAAATGAGGCGTATGCTCGCTTCGGGGCTCGTTTGACCCTCCAAATGGGTCGAACAAGCCGTGATGGCCAACCGTATGCATAGACAAGGTCTTGACGGACGTCCACGAAAAAATTTGGCATTTTTGACGTCGGAATCCGGATCACCCAAAAATGGTGTGCTATAGCACACGAAAATCGTCGAAATGAGGCGTATGCTCGCTTCGGGGCTCGTTTGACCCTCCAAATGGGTCGGACAAGCCGTGATGGCCAACCGTATGCATAGACAAGGTCTTGACGGACGTACCGAAAAAATTTGGCATTTTTGACGTCGGAATCCGGATCACCCAAAAATGGTGTGCTATAGCACACGAAAATCATCGAAATGAGGCGTATGCTCGCTTCGGGGCTCGTTTGACCCTCCAAATGGGTCGGACAAGCCGTGATGGCCAACCGTATGCATAGACAAGGTCTTGACGGACGTCCACGAAAAAATTTGGCATTTTTGACGTCGGAATCCGGATCACCCAAAAATGGTGTGCTATAGCACACGAAAATCGTCGAAATGAGGCGTATGCTCGCTTCAGGGCTCGTTTGACCCTCCAAATGGGTCGGACAAGCCGTGATGGCAACCGTATGCATAGACAAGGTCTTGACGGACGTCCACAAAAAAATTGGCATTTTTGACGTCGGAATCCGGATCACCCAAAAAATGGTGTGCTATAGCACACGAAAATCGTCGAAATGAGGCGTATGCTCGCTTCGGGGCTCGTTTGACCCTCAAAATGGGTCGGACAAGCCGTGATGGCCAACCGTATGCATAGACAAGGTCTTGACGGACATCCACGAAAACATTTGGCATTTTTGACGTCGGAATCCGGATCACCAAAAAATGGTGTGCTATAGCACACGAAAATTGTCGAAATGAGGCGTATGCTCGCTTCAAAGCTCGTTTGACCCTCAAATGGGTCGTACAAGCCGTAATGGCCAACCGTATGCATAGACAAGGTCTTGACGGACGTCCAAGAAAACATTTGGCATTTTTGACGTCGGAATCCGGATCACCCAAAAAATGGTGTGCTATAGCACACGAAAATCGTCGAAATGAGGCGTATGCTCGCTTCGGGGCTCGTTTGACCCTCCAAATGGGTCGTACAAGCCGTGATGGCCAACCGTATGCATAGACAAGGTCTTGACGGACGTTCACGAAAAAATTTGGCATTTTTGACGTCGGAATCTGGATCACCCAAAAAATGGTGTGCTATAGCACACAAAAATTGTCGAAATAAGGCGTATGCTCGCTTCGGGGCTCGTTTGACCCTCCAAATGGGTCGGACAAGCCGTGATGGCCAACCGTATGCATAGACAAGGTCTTAGACGGACGTCCATGAAAAAATTTGGCATTTTTGACGTCGGAATCCGGATCACCCAAAAAATGGTGTGCTATAGCACACGAAAATCGTCGAAATGAGGCGTATGCTCGCTTCGGGGCTAGTTTGACCCTCCAAATGGGTAGGACAAGCCGTGATGGTCAACCGTATGCATAGACAAGGTCTTGACGGACGTCCACTAAAAAAATTGGCATTTTTGACGTCGGAATCCGGATCACCCAAAAAATGGTGTGCTATAGCACACGAAAATCGTCGAAATGAGGCGTATGCTCGCTTCGGAGCTCGTTTGACCCTCCAAATGGGTCGGACAAGCCGTGATGGCCAACCGTATGCATAGACAAGGTCGTGACGGACGTCTACAAAAAAATTTGGCATTTTTGACGTCGGAATACGGATCACCCAAAAAATGGTGTGCTATAGCACACGAAAATCGTCGAAATGGGGCGTATGCTCGCATTGGGGCTCGTTTGACTCTCCAAATGGGTCGGACAAGCCGTGATGGCCAACCGTATGCATAGACAAGGTCTTGACGGACGTCCACAAAAAAATTGGCATTTTTGACGTCGGAATCCGGATCACCCAAAAATGGTGTGCTATAGCACACGAAAATCGTCGAAATGAGGCGTATGCTCGCTTCGGGGCTCGTTTGACCCTCCAAATGGGTCGGACAAGCCGTGATGGCCAACCGTATGCATAGACAAGGTCTTGACGGACGTCCACGAAAACATTTGGCATTTTTGACGTCGGAATCCGGATCACCCAAAAATCGTGTGCTATAGCACACGAAAATCGTCGAAATGAGGCGTATGCTCGCTTCGGGGCTCGTTTGACCCTCCAAATGGGTCGGACAAGCCGTGATGGCCAACCGTATGCATAGACAAGGTCTTGACGGACGTCACGAAAAAATTTGGCATTTTTTACGTCGGAATCCGGATCACCCAAAAAATGGTGTGCTATAGCACACGAAAATCGTCGAAATGAAGCGTATGCTCGCTTCGGGGCTCGTTTGACCCTCCAAATGGGTCGGACAAGCCGTGATGGCCAACCGTATGCATAGACAAGGTCTTGACGGACGTCCACGAAAACATTTTGGCATTTTTGACATCGGAATCCGGATCACCCAAAAAATGGTGTGCTATAGCACACGAAAATCGTCGAAATGAGGCGAATGCTCGTTTCGGGGCTCGTTTGACCCTCCAAATGGGTCGGACAAGCCGTGATGGCCAACCGTATGCATAGACAAGGTCTTGACGGACGTCCACGAAAAAATTTGGCATTTTTGACGTCGGAATCTGGATCACCCAAAAAATGGTGTGCTATAGCACACGAAAATCGTCGAAATGAGGCGTATGCTCGCTTCGAGGCTCGTTTGACCCTCCAAATGGGTCGGACAAGCCGTGATGGCCAACTGTATGCATAGACAAGGTCTTGACGGACGTCCACGAAAACATTTGGCATTTTTGACGTCGAAATCCGGATCACCCAAAAAATGGTGTGCTATAGCACACGAAAATCGTCGAAATGAGGCGTATGCTCGCTTCGGGGCTCGTTTGACCCTCCAAATGGGTCGGACAAGCCGTGATGGCCAACCGTATGCATAGACAAGGTCTTGACGGACGTCCACGAAATTTTTTTGCATTTTTGACGTCGGAATCCGGATCACCCAAAAAATGGTGTGCTATAGCACACGAAAATCGTCGAAATGAGGCGTATGCTCGCTTCGGGGCTCGTTTGACCCTCCAAATGGGTCGGACAAGCCGTGATGGCCAACCGTATGTATAGACAAGGTCTTGACGGACGTCCACTAAAAAAATTGGCATTTTTGACGTCGGAATCCGGATCACCCAAAAAATGGTGTGCTATACACACGAAAATCGTCGAAATGAGGCGTATGCTCTCTTCGGGGCTCGTTTGACCCTCCAAATGGTTCGGACAAGCTGTGAAGGCCAACTGTATGCATAGACAAGGTCTTGACGGACGTCCACGAAAACATTTTGGCATTTTTGACATCGGAATCCAGATCACCCAAAAAATGGTGTGCTATGGCACACGAAAATCGTCGAAATGAGGCGTATGCTCGCTTCGGGGCTCGTTTGACCCTCCAAATGGGTCGAACAAGCCGTGATGGCCAACCGTATGCATAGACAAGGTCTTGACGGACGTCCATGAAAAAATTTGGCATTTTTGACGTCGAAATCCGGATCACCCAAAAAATGGTGTGCTATAGCACACGAAAATCATCGAAATGAGGCGTATGCTCGCTTCGAGGCTCGTTTGACCCTCCAAATGGGTCGTACAAGCCGTGATGGCCAACCGTATGCATAGACATGGTCTTGACGGACGTCCACGAAAAAATTTGGCATTTTTGACGTCGGAATCCGGATCACCCAAAAAATTGTGTGCTATAGCACACGAAAATCGTCGAAATGAGGCGTATGCTCGCTTCGGGGCTCGTTTGACCCTCCAAATGGGTCGGACAAGCCGTGATGGCCAACCGTATGCATAGACAAGGTCTTGACGGACGTCCACGAAAAAATTTGGCATTTTTGACGTCGAAATCCGGATCACCCAAAAAATGGTGTGCTATAGCACACGAAAATCATCGAAATGAGGCATATGCTCGCTTCGGGGCTCGTTTGACCCTCCAAATGGGTCGGACAAGCCGTGATGGCCAACCTTATGCATAGACAAGGTCTTGACGGACGTCCACGAAATAATTTGGCATTTTTGAAGTCAGAATCCGGATCACCCAAAAAATGGTGTGCTATAGCACACGAAAATCGTCGAAATGAGGCGTATGCTCGCTTCGGGGCTCGTTTGACCCTCCAAATGGGTCGGACAAGCCGTGATGGCCAACCGTATGCATAGACAAGGTCTTGACGGACGTCCACGAAAACATTTTGCATTTTTGACGTCGGAATCTGGATCACCCAAAAAATGGTATGCTATAGCACATGAAAATCGTCGAAATGAGGCATATGCTCGCTTCGGGGCTCGTTTGACCCTCCAAATGGGTCGGACAAGCCGTGATGGCCAACCTTATGCATAGACAAGGTCTTGACGGACGTCCACGAAAAAATTTGGCATTTTTGAAGTCAGAATCCGGATCACCCGAAAAATGGTGTGCTATAGCACACGAAAATCGTCGAAATGAGGCGTATGCTCGCTTCGGAGCTCGTTTGACCCTCCAAATGGGTCGGACAAGCCGTGATGGACAACCGTATGCATAGACAAGGTCTTGACGGACCTCCACAAAAAAATTTGGCATTTTTGACGTCGGAATCCGGATCACCCAAAAAATGGTGTGCTATAGCACACGAAAATTGTCGAAATGAGGCGTATGCTCGCTTCGGGGCTCGTTTGACCCTCCTAATGGGACGGAAAAGTCGTGATGGCCAACCGTATGCATAGACAAGGTCTTGACGGACGTCCAAGAAAACATTTGGCATTTTTGACATCGGAATCCGGATAACCCAAAAAATGGTGTGCTATAGCACACGAAAATCGTCGAAATGAGGCGTATGCTCGCATCGGGGCTCGTTTGACCCTCCAAATGGGTCGTACAAGCCGTGATGGCCAACCGTATATGTTGACACCCAATTTTGACCGACCTTTGACCATTTTTAGGAATACTATTCGATTAAATACGTATTTTAAATTTTAGAATTTCTAATCGACTTTGCTTGAAAATTATATATTTTAGTATGTTTTATTCTATAAAATTATCGTAAATATTATTAAAATATTTTTAAATTTATTAATGAATTTCAAATGTTAAAATTTAAATGATTTTCAATTCTATAAAAATATTTTAATATATGTAGTATTTTAATTAAATAGTAATTCCTACACTTTCCTTAAATTTTAAATTCTAGCCTATTCTATTCCAATTTCTTTCAATTCTAGCCACTCCAATTAAATTTTTATTACAATCATAGCCACTCTGTCATTTCAATTCTAGCCACTTTAATTGCAATTCTAGCCATTCTATATCTTTGTCAATCTAATTTCAAAACCTCATCTTTTAATCTCATCCGTCCATCTTAATTAGATTCTAGATCAAATCCTAACCCTCCATCTCTATCTAATCTAACGGCTGAGATCATTTTTTTAAAATCCTCTTTTAACACCAAAAATCCCAAAACCTAAAAAATTTAATTCATTCTCCTTCTCCCTCCCTCTTTCAGCCGCCTCTCCTCTCTCTCAACGGACTGTCGCTCTTCCTCCTCTTCTCCGCCCATTGCCGGCGAGAAGCAGCTGCGACCAGCAGCCCCGGCACCCTCCCTCTCTCTTCTCCGTCTCCTTTTTCTCCTCATTCTGACCAGCAGCCAGGAGGACCGCCAGCGAGCCTCCATCTCTGGCAGCAGCTCCATCCGGCAACAACAACTCGACGAGACAGCAGCAGCAGCTTGGTGGGTAACCAAGCAGCAGCCGCTGGCGATCAGCAGCGCCATCCGTCTCTCCTCTCTTCTCTCTTTCCTTTTCTCCTCTCTTCTCTAACAGGTTCTCGCGAGGAGCAGCAGCCAGGCGAGGCGACCCAGCATCTCCACGCAGCAGCAACCGACAACACCGGCAACAACTCCAACCGGCAGCGATTCCGGCGGAAAACAATGGAGAGCAGCTCCTACATCAACAGCTGACGAAGTGAGCAATATCAGTAGCAATTGGAAGCCGCTCCAGCCACGAGTTTTGGCGAAATCAATAAGTTCCAGCCCTGAAGTAGCACTGGATGTTGAGTTTATTAAAGACGGATCTTTACAGATCCGTCCAAGTAAGTTTCAATCTAATTTTTGGTCTTTCATTTTTTGGCTATTGTGAGGTGCTTATTTTGGGAATCTGAGCTTTGCATGATAGGATGATCTCATTTTTTGTTATTGATATCCCGTTATTCCTCATCAATGCTTAATTTAGTGTAGTTATTATATACATGTTTGTTGTTCATATTAATCTTGGTTATATGTCGATATATTTTGAATTGCTTTGACATTCTGTTACATGTAGAAATGTGTTTGATCATTTTGATAAAATAATATGGACTAATTTTGCTCAATAATAGGAATGCTTGATTTTGAGAATAATTATAATATTACCAGTATGATCGGAGTGGTTTAGTATTTCATTTTTTCTTTTGGTGAGTTAAAGCATGACAATTGATTCTCATGGTCTTGAAAGGATGATTGTTTGTTATTTATGATTATAATTGATCCTCTTTTCCCTCCTTAATTTTATTGTCGACGGTTATATAGATGTAATTTCGATAACTTTATTATTAGTTATTCTAGAGGCAATCTCAATTGATACATCATTTTCTGTATATGGAGTGATTTGTTTGCTAATCTATACATGTGACTCTAGTAAGTATCAATTTTTTTAAAACAAAATAATATATTTCTCCTTTTCTACATATTTTTAAAATAGATTAACGTGGTGGCCTTAATTATTTTTTTACCTTAATTATATTGTACTTGTTTACTTTTGATAAAGGCACTTGATTAGGTAAATAATTTTGCTGATTGGGTAAGGAAATATAATTTCAAGATTGCTCTTAATTTATTGTGTTCCTATTTCGTGCTCCTATCTAATTGCAAACGGCTAATGCTTTAGTTATGGTAAATTCTGATTTAATTGAATCATTGTGATTGTGGTAAATATTTACTTTTCCTTCCGGAGATGATTCTTTATTCATACTTCTTTATTTTTTGTAATTTAATTGTGGCTTGTTTAATTAAGTTAAGAGAATTGCATTGATTTCTTACTTGCTTATTTATGGTAAAATAATATTTTCTGATTTTGGCTTCCTTTTATTTAAGGAAAATATATATTACTCTTTTCATTTTTATTACTTGTTTATATTGGTAAATATTTAAATAATTTGGCTGATTTGACTTCCTTCAAAAAATAAGGAAATAGTATTATAATTGATTCCTTAATTTATTTGTTTCCCTATTTAAGTGCACCCCTCTTTGTTATAAGACCCTTTTTATTTATTAGAATCAACTCAACACATACACACACTCATTCACTCTCACCATAAACTCTCTCATCACTCTCTCTTCTCTCATTGCCCTCTTGCTACTCTAACAACACATTAATATTCCGATAAATATTAATGTGTTCTTCTTCGCTATTTTGCTACTTTGTTCGAGTAAAAGGTGAATCAATTTGTTTTGCTTAACCGTTATTTGATTACTTTAACAGGTTTCATACTTGAAGTTCAAGTTGAAGATTAATTGAAGAAGGATTTATTTATTTGTTTGAATGTATATATATATCTATATATATTTTTTTATTTTATTTTATTTATTCGAATGTTGTAACAATTGTAACCCTAAAGATCATATAATAAAGTTATTTGGGGGTCGTCTAGGGGAGGGGGATTTATATGCTTACTTGTTCATTACAATTTTTTAGAAATCATGCCTATAGGTTTGTCTTTAACCACCTAGAATTATTGTTTATAGGTGTTATAATTTTCAACATGCTCAACGCTTTGTTAATAACTTAAAAACGACTAGATTCCATTAATTTTTTCAAATGTTAAAATCAAATTCTAATAATCTAGTAGGTTGTTAGATGTCAAAATATATTAAATTTTCATTTGTCTTATCACGTGGAAACTATGCCTAAGTATTGAATTGTTCATATCATTTACAAAAATCATGCATATATATGTTATTTTTTTTTATTTTTTTGAACACCTAGAAATCATGTCTATAGGCTTGTAAATAAACTCTTAACATATCCACAAAAGATAATAAAATTCGTTTGTGCATATTTGTGCCCTCCCCCTAAAATTAGTTAATATTATTTGATTAGTAATTCTATTTGTTTTCTTGACAATTTTCACATTTTATGATGCAATATGTTGTTTCCTTAAAATAGTGATAATAATTTAAAGTCATTTCATGCATTTAACAAACTACTTGGCTTTTGAATATCGCATATCAAAACCTTTGCATTTAATAAATTTACTACCTTAATGTTTTACTAGTTTTTTTTTTATTTATTTACAAAGTGTTGCAACATAATTTTCTTAAAAGTCATTATTCAATCTTCCTTTGAAATTTTGGATTGATTGTGACATTATTTTTTGAAATAAATTACAAGTACTATCTCCTAACCTATCGTTAGTGGGAAAGTCAAAGGAACTATGAGGTCTAGTTCCAATTTTTAAACCGACGCATCCTCGGAAGTACCACCTACCCATGAATTTCAAAAAGAATTATGTGCATTTATATGTAAACGTTTATGTGCCTACGTGTGAACTAAATTTTTAAATCATTTTTTTAATAAACTATTTTAGACCGACCTCAAATCAAAAAATTGTTTCTATGGTGGAGGAGCACGATCAACAATATCGTGGCATCATCCCTATAAAGAAACAAACATTTTTTTTTATATAAAAATTCATATTCAAACTTATTCAATTTTCAAAACCTTACTTTCTCACACATTAATTGTTTAATATTTACAAAATTTTGTTTATAACATAGTTTCATATGCTTAAATAAATAAAACTTGATTGTTTACTTATTGTTATCATCTAGCCTTGCATGTTTAAATTAATAAAATAATAAAATAGTATTAATTGTCATCACTTAGCAAGATTAAATAAATAAATTGAATGACCTTGATTGCTACTTGTAACCCCCACATAGATTGCATGAGATACGGCCGGGACCCACACTTGTGGACCTCGAGGGATGCCTAACACCTTCCCCTCGAGGTAATTTGAACCCTTACCCTAATCTCTGGCTTGTTGACCTTAGTTAGACTTAGTTAGGTCAGATAGGTGCCCTAACGCGCCTTAATTCGTTAGGTGGCGACTCCAAACTCAAAATCCCAAAAGAGTTGTTAGGTCGTGCACAAAACCCGTTTTCTGCGAAAATGGGGCGCGACAGAATGGCGACTCCGCTGGGGATATTAGGTTCTTACCATTACGTGTTTCATGCTTATTTATGTGGGGTTCACTTTATATTGTTTATTTCATTATTTGCTAGGTGTTTATCATATTTAGTTATCATTTTATTGCCTATTTACTGTACTCTTTTCATGTTCCCCCCATTTTCCCCCTTCTTATTTGTTTATTACCATGTTTCATATTCCCCCGTTTCCCTTATTTGTTTACTACATTTAATCTCATATCCTCTTTCCTTATTTGCGTTATTTTTTTTACACCTTTATATGTTTAAATTCCTTTTATTTATTTATGCTTATTTATTTACTGTTTTATAAAATGCTTATATGTTACCACTTTCCAATTTAAATGCTAAGTGTTTATTGCTTTGATAACTGTCATTTCGCTCATACTTCCCCAATTGGGACTCTCTTCCTTTTTTATTTGGTCTCGTGATGTTGTGCCTTTGCACCTCTCACAACTACTCTAATCCTATTCAAATACCCATTATAGAGAGTCGGCATATGCGTGGACGTAGTGGATAGTTTTACTACCGCGAAGCCACGAGCCTCTCGCATAGAATCCTTTCAAGTCCGTGTCAAGCCAACTCTTAGAAGTCCTGGTTAAGTCATACATGCTGCATAAGCCCTAGGAGGTTTGACCCTTGGTGTCAATCCATGTAATTAGTAGTCACCCTCTCGTCTAAAGGGCCCCAACACCCTTTAGACAAATTGCATATTTATGTGTCAATTTGATCATCATATTTTAAATCAAGTCATTATGTCAAAATGGAGTTAAAAGCTTTCTTCGACTCTAAACTTCAAACTGGCAAAGTATAACTTGAATCAATTATGTGTCTTATTCTATTAACTGTTATAATTGTCCCACTTTGAGGGTATTGTGTCATTCATTTGAAATTATAATTTTGGCTCACTGTATAATAACTGGCTTTTATGTTTGATTTGCTTCTTTGACTAAAGGTTGTCTAGTATTTGGATTTTGGCTCGACTAAGAACCCGCAACATGACAAATATGTTCAACCTTCGAAAAAATCACCCATCTTCTCGTCCAACACAAAGTACCTTTTGGACTATCTCTCCTCATCCTATTCCTACTCACACCCTCTCTCAGCAAAGGTCTCCAACACGCCTCAACTTTGATGCTTCACAACATGAGGGAATAGGTGACAAAATAGAGAAGTCTAAGCTAGATGCACTACAACGAAAAATGCATGACTTGGAGAAAAAGGTGAATGGAGGATTAAATTCAATACCAACTCATGACCTAAGATATAAAAATTTATGTCTACACCCAGGAGTTGAATTGCCGTCAGGATTTAAAATTCCAAAATTCAACATGTTCGACGGACGTGGGGATCCAATAGCACATCTCAAAGATTTTTGCAGCAGGCTAGTTGGCTTAGAAAACAATGAACCTCTCCTAATGAGGTTATTTATTCAAAGCTTATCAGGAATAGCCTTCACTTGGTACGTCAAACAAGACTTTGACAAATGGCTCGCATGGGAAGACATGGCTCGAGACTTTGTGGAACAATACAAGTTTAATAAAAGGGTTGACCCTACAATGTTAAATTTGATCAAATTGAAGAAATTAAGTCATGAATCTTTTGAGGAATATGTCATACGATGGAGAATGGAAGCCTCCAAGATACGTCACTTACCGCATGAAGAGGAGTTGGTCCAAACTCTCATCAGATCACATGAAGGTATGTACTACAAAACCCTATTCTTTGCTGGTATTCAAAGTTTCGACAGTCTAATTCGAATTGGAAAAGAGTTAGAATATGGCATTCAGTCTGGAAGAATTGCTGATACACAAAAATCTTTTCAAGTCCTGAAAGACTCATCAGATGAAAGGAACGAAGATGCATCTACCTATATACCTCCGAAACAAAGAAATCAGAATATTGAGCAAATTCATGCTATTCTTGAGCCTTCCAACCCTCAGGTATCTCAACATAAGGTGAGGAAACCTCGTTTCTTCACTCCCTTAAGGGAAACGTTGACCGACATTTTCCAGAGATTATGGGCTAAAGGACTTCTAAGACCAATAAATGGATGGATTCCCAAGCACTCTACTTCAAACTTTGATCTATCCAAAAATTGTGCCTATCATTCAAACATTCAAGGTCATGACACCGAAGAATGTGCAGCATTGAGAAATAAGATTCAGAATATGATTGAAAAAGGAAAAATTATAGTGCAACAAGGACCACAAAGCAACAATTGCAATCCTTCTATGGCGAATACATTCATCGTTCAAGGAGATCCTACGAAGATGTACATTAGGCACTTGAAAAGGAAGCGTAAATCACATCAGAGAAAATGATAAGGACAAGACTCTTATGAATAAAGTTGGCTTTATTGTTCTCAGACCTTATGCCCAAAGCCTTCCCCATTCCTTTCATTTTTCTTGTAATTCTGAACTACGTTTGACCTGATTTCCTTTTTGGATACGTAGGCAACCCTTGATGGGTCCGGTCTCTATCAAATAAATTTTCTTTCTCTCCCATGGTCATTCAAAACACTCCTTTACAAATTCAAATCTAGACTAATTGACAATTCATGAACATATTTGACACTTGAATTCGAAGTCGAGCCTTAATGTCCAAATACAAGACAATCACTTTCTTTGGAACTTACAATTTTTTCTTTGAGTGAAGCAGGATCAAAATTCCTTACTAATAAACTGGGGCAGAATATTTGAGGAAACCTCAAAAATTTTCATAAAGATGTTTGAAAAAAGCGACTATATATCTTATACTCTAAACTGGGGCAGAAATTTTTTAGAAATCCTCAAAAATTTCATCACAACGGAATGCAACTCTATGGGCCAAACAAGCACAGGTATGACCATCTCTCGCCTTTTGAATTTACGATTTTTCTCTGGATGCAGGAATAAATTATATATGAGCGTACTGTCATATTTAGGAGCTACTATGTAAGTCATGCTATCCTCAGATTATTTTTTGAAGAGGCTATTATCAACTTTCTTCTACGATTGACTGAATATATATTTAAGCTCTCCCGCTTTATTACAATACGACATTTAGGCTCTTCCGCCTTACAATAGGATATTTAGGCTCTTCCGCCTTACAATAGGATGTTTAGGCTCTTCCGCCTTACAATAGGATGTTTAGGCTCGTCTGCCTTACAATACGACATCTAGGCTCTTCTGCCTTACAATACGACATTTAGGCTCTTCCACCTTACAATAGGATATTTAGGCTCTTCCGCCTTACAATAGGATGTTTAGGCTTTTCCGCCTTACAATAGGATGTTTAGGCTCGTCGGCCTTACAATACGACATTTAGGCTCTTCCGCCTTACAATAGGATATTTAGGCTCGTCTGCCCTACAATACGACATTCAGGCTCGTCTGCCTTACAATACGACATTTAGGCTCTTCCGCCTTACAATAGGATATTTAGGCTCGTCTGCCTTACAATACGACATTTAGGCTCTTCCGCCTTACAATAGGATGTTTAGGCTTTTCCGCCTTACAATAGGATGTTTAGGCTCGTCTGCCTTACAATATGACATTTACTCTCGTCTCTCCTTACAACCAGACATTTTTCTTATATTATTATATGTTTATACTATCAAATATTTTGGAGTTTGACGTTATTCTTCAGAGATGGGTTCAATCCTTCAAGAAGTCAAAGACTATCAAGGCTTGCACTACGTCTCAAACAGATACGCTCCTTATCACCTCTTGTCATTTTATTTAGAACTCACATTTCATCATTATTGTTCATACTTTATCTATTTTATAAGCTAACATTTTATCTAGAATTTGCAGATATGATCGATCGCCCTTGATTACAATTATCATGCTATCCTCTATCACAACAATGACTCTATCAATTCTTCGCTTCTCATACTCTGAACCGTGCTCAAAGGCTGATTACCTTATTCTATCATGCTCTTCTCGCTTCTCTGTCATGCTCTTTTAGCCACTCTATCTCTATTTTCTCGCTACTCTAATCTTATCTATTCAAGCCGATATCGTGCCTTTAAAACATCTTAGCGCTCTTTCGACTTTTAAGAGTTTCATTTGCTCTTGAATCTAGAACTACACACGACCTGATTCTCGTATAACCAGAGATATGTAGGCGACTTAAAACCAAAGTCTCGGTCGTACCCTTTTTCAACTCTATATCGTTTCAATTGATCCAACTGACATCTCTCGTCGGTCGGACAAAATTGGCTACTAAGTCAACGTTGGTTGCCTGACAATTCATTCTTCATTCTCAATCAACCAAGGGGCAGCTGTTGACACCCAATTTTGACCGACCTTTGACCATTTTTAGGAATACTATTCGATTAAATACGTATTTTAAATTTTAGAATTTCTAATCGACTTTGCTTGAAAATTATATATTTTAGTATGTTTTATTCTATAAAATTATCGTAATAATTTATTAAAATATTTTTAAATTTATTAATGAATTTCAAATGTTAAATTTAAATGATTTTCAATTCTATAAAAATATTTAATATGTAGTATTTAATTAAATAGTAATTCCTACACTTTCCTTAATTTTAAATTCTAGCCTATTCTATTCCAATTTCTTTCAATTCTAGCCACTCCAATTAAATTTTATTACAATCATAGCCACTTGTCATTTCAATTCTAGCCACTTTAATTGCAATCTAGCCATTCTATATCTTGTCAATCTAATTTCAAAACCTCAT